>PVLD010003349.1:85278-144548 GCA_004027595.1 Dinomys branickii | reverse complement strand
TTTTGCAATGGGCTGTGAGTTTATAATTATTTCTAAGGGTTTTTTATTATCAAGCCAAAGATGTTATAATTTTAAAAGATGGCTTCTTAGAAACAGCAACCCTGGGCCTCAAGGATAACAACTAGATGGAGGTGGGCAGCGCTACTCCCCTGAGATGGTCGCAGGACTCAGATTCACCAACGCCTGCAAGGCCTTGTGTCAACTGCCATTTATTATGGTTGTACATGCTGGTTCTTCTTTCAGAGAAGGAAAATATTTCTCTAGCAATAACAGGGAGAAGGACCTATGTATCCACAAAGTAGGGAGACCGCAACATTCTTTGTGAAAAAGCAAAACATTCCTGCCAGACTGATTTGCAGTCTTTTGCCCCCATCTCGTGCTACCTGTCTGACCTCTGAGGCATGTGGGGCTTGAGACCCATAGGCTGTAATTCCTTTAGGACCAAATTTCTTGCTCTAAATCAGCAAACAAATTTAAGACCAAACCACTGGGGAGCACACATCTTAAGTACACAGTATCCCATTCTCCCCAAAATATTTTGGTTCCTTGGTCTCACCTTTCCTGAGATAAGATCCTTCTCTCAGCCACCAAAAGGGAGAGAGTTCCAGCCTTTATGCATGATCACATCCAGATGAATAAGCAGTCTTTTCTGCACTGAAACTGCAGCCCCATTTAGTAGGGGAAGGAAATGGCGCTCAGGGTGTGCATCCCCCTACCTTTCTTACCACACCACCAGGGCCCACCTTTCCCAAGTCCAAGTGCTTAGAATTCAACAGTCTCCGAAAGCGGGTAGGGCGTAGTCATAGAGTCCAGGGAAGCTCCCCAGAGAATGTCTGTAGTGCAGCCATTTCCAACCAGGCTGCACAGCGGATCACCTGGGACTAGTCTAACCTGATGGAGGAACTTTACTACCTCCTCTTTAGGTGACTCTCATGTAGATCGCCTGACACTGATCCATCCTGAGGTGCTTTCACCAGTGATCTGAAAAACTGTGACTCCTTTCCCTTGACCTGGGCAGTCAGGTAGGGCACACCTCTCCAGTCAAGACATGTCAGAAGGGCACAGTTCTTTAGGGTGGCCCCTAGCTGACATGGCCATGGAGCCCTTGAAAAATGCCTAATGTGACTTGAGATCAGCCAGACAGATAATTGTACACACAGGATCTTGAAGAATTTGTATTTAAGAATGTAAAATGTCTCACTGATATTTTTATATTCTACAGTAAAATGTTAATCTTTACATATTAGGTTAATGAAAACATGGTTGAAATTAATTTTACCTGTTTCCTTGAACTTTTTAAACGTGCTTACTAGAAAATCTTAAATTGTAGATGAAATTAAAATACAGTTTGTTAATATGCTTTCTCCTTTTTATTTTTTAAAATGAATTTTAAAAATAAAATAAAACATATACCTTGTATCATATTTGAACAGCAAGGCTCTTAAGACACTCATCATTTTAGGGTGGTGGTGACAGTCATAATGGAAAATGCCAGGATGTTGGCCAAGCTGGTCTCCATCTACTATGTTATGATAAGCAAGTCATTGATCTCTCTGATGTTCACTCCCCCCCCTCCACTGCTCGGGAATGACAACATCCTGCACTCTGGACTGCAGGCGGGCACAAATACAAGAATGTAGCTGGAAGCACCTACCACGCATTTTCTCACAGCTGGTACTCAACACCTGCGCACTGTCTACGCTTCTTCCTTCCCAACTTTCTTAAGGACAAGAAATTTGAAACTGGGGCCTCGTGACATCAAACTTATTAACAAGCCCCCCCCCCAGCTCTGCACAGTGGCAGTGGATGGCCCAGAGGCGCTCCACCTACAGGCTGCACAGCCATCACCCAGGCAGCCTAACCACTCCCCCTACAAGCCTGACTCTGACCTTTTGGTATGAGTCCAGGCATTGCATTCCTCACAAGTGTCCTGGAGCAACATGACAGATGTGTTCTGGAAGCCACTCTTACCAACACTGAAGCAGCTGAAGACTCCTGACCAACACCGTCAGGATTGCCTCAGGTTTCCCTAGCCTGGTCAGACCAGCCTGAACAAGGAAGGTACGGGCTGTGGAGGGCCCGGGAACTGATCACAGGTCTTTCTCCAGCAGAAGGCTGTTTCCCTGGGACCTCTGAAAGCTGGCTAGGAATGACTGTCTTCCCAGGACATTTTTCAGACATCAAAGGCAGCTGACACTTCCTCCTCTCACACAAGTCTTTTTTAAGAGGTATAGCATGGGTGAGGCCCTGTGTTCTATCCCTAGCACTGAAAGAAAAAATGAAAATTTTCAAGGTGTCCCATAGCTCTGTAATTGGGCTAAAAAGACTGCCGCTTACTTAGCACTGTGATCACACACTCAAGGCCCCGCGCCAGGACCCAGTGGCACCACGTCTCGCCTGAACTTTCTGGATGCCACCCTTCTGCAAGAGTGCTGGTCTTGCTCTTCTATGACCCAACAGAAAGGGGCTCTGTGTAGACCTGCAGGACCCAGGGAACTGTTTATTCTAGGCCTTCGGCATCGCAAAGCAATCACCACAGGGAACACATATTTAGACAAGCACATGCACAGGTCACTGGGTCCTGGGAGGCAGGCAGGCAGGCAGGCAGACAGAAGAAAACGTTCTTTATCTAAGCCAAAGAATCACTGCTCCTTCCTTTGGTCTAAAAGCCCTCTATGTGCTAAACAACCTCCATTTCAAACCAGTACAAAAGATCAATTTCTCAGAGAACAAAACTTAAAGTATCCTTCCCCAAGACTATTTCTGTCACTAAAATATGGACTAGAAACTCAATTTCTTCTTCCTTCTCAGAGCGAATTTCTTTTTTAATAAGGGAAGAAAGTATAATCTGAATGAATTTCCACCTTCTTCCACTAAATCCATACTGCCTCAAATTATTTTTGAAAATAGGGTACAAACCTGAGAACTCTGACACTGTTGTACATTCAAGGCAGGAACGTGACATGGGGGTAGCTCAGGTGGCAGCAACAACTACACCTCAGTCCAGCACACCAGCTCTGGCTGTCACACACAGCATCTCCCCACATCCCCGGCATCGCAGTGTCTGCTTCTCGCTCTTACCAATGCCGCAGCACTAGCCGCTGCCCCCAGACGGTGTGTGGTAGAACACGGACATGACCGGAACTCTATGTAGCTCAATCTCCACATGGTAGCCCTAAAAGCAAGAAACCTAGCCCAAACCTAAATGTTACCCAAAATGTTACCGACTCTGTTACTGGAGGCCAAGACAGACAGCTAAATTTCTGATGCAGAGAAAAGCACCACCGAAGCCTCTCCTCCGCCTCTACTACCCTGTGTCCCACACTAAGCAACTGTTTGCCCAAGGACTGTCCTCTCCTCTCCACCATGAGCCCCCAGCCCATAAAGACTCTTCCTCGTCCTTCTTTTAGCCTGTTTACCCTCCTCGGCCTCAAGTATTGGGCCTTTTCAGATACAAATTCAGTTACTCTTACACACACACACACACACACACACACACACACACACACACAGGCTGACCATCCCTACCCCCAAAATTCAGTCTCTACTCATTAGCATGACTCTAAACAGAGCTAACCAAGGAAAAATTCTCCTTAGAAGGCAGAGTAACTGGGACAGCTGCGTAATAGACAAAGGAATTCCCAGCAGGGAGACGAAGTCCGTGAACACTCAGTGACATGGGGGGGTGAGGCCCACACGCCAATGCCTCCTCCTGCTACATGTCACCGCCCAGGCCAGCTGTGCCCAGCGTTAGAAAGATGCTCTTCGTGCCTAGGGTAGATCTCTGTTGAAGAGAGATGCCCAGCATGGCCATTAATAAACCATAGCACCGGGGCTTCCTAAAGCTTCCCACAACACACGACCTGGCTGTGCCTTATTTGGAAGAAAGAAGTACAGGGAGAGAGCTATTTCCCACCCTGGCGCACTGAGAAGTTAACAGCAATCTGAGCGTTAGAACCGTGAGCTCAGCACCGTGAAGCATTCTGGAGATGGCTCTGCTTACACAAATGGGTCTGTTCCTTTGTTCGCCGCTCATGGACGGTGGTTAGGCAGTAAGGAGGAAGAAGGGGCTAAGAGCAAGGCGACCCGGCCCCTTTGAGGAAAGCAAGCCGAGGGGATGAGAGCCACACAAGGCACAAAGTGAGTTATCTGGGGCTGTGAAGGGAGCCAAGACAGGAGGTAAGGAGCGGCTAAGTGCACAGCAGGAGGAGCATTCTCCAACATTCTGGCACTGCTGCGAGCTGCCTGTGGGGCCTTGGGCAATTTTCTGTGCCTCTCTGAGTCTGTTTCCACTCCCACAAAGATAGAGGGCTGGCTACAGGCGGTTTCAGCTCTTTTCTACCGCTGAAATACTACCACTGTGTGATTTTAAATACACCTGCCCTAGGGATTGTGGACAGGTAGGAAGACGGACTAAAGAAAAAAGAACATAAACTATTCCAAAATCTAAACTACTACTGACACCGCTGACAGCTCTAAGGAAATACTCACTGCAGCTTTGAGCCGTAGTTGTCGAGCATCGTCATAGAGCACAGGTGAGTTTCTGGGCCCCTCAATCTCAACAGTACATGTGCACAGTGTGCTTCAAGCAAGCCATTTGCCTGTGGGTCAAATCGAAGACACACTTGGGATGCTGACTTCTGCCTCACCCTAATGAAGCCTGCACTTCATTCTCCCTGGTGTGCAGACAAGGAGACAGACTCACCCAGCCCGACTGACTCCAGTCACACAACTTGGCAGTGGCAGAAGCATGAGAGAAGCCCGGACGGTCTGGCCCCACCTAACATTAAATGCCAATTAGACCACTGTCTGGGGTCCCTGCAAAGCATGGGCACTTAGAAACTGCCACACACTGCACCAAACCAGACAAGAGGATGGGGGAGGGCTCTGAAAAGAGGAGCCAAGAGCCACCTTTCCTTCGTCATTGGCTTGACCAGGGGGTTGGTCCCTGGCCACTGAGGTTCATACCCACCTGCCCTCAGGCTACACACACCAATTCCTGTCTGCACCCTGGCTAAGACCCTAGAACTAAAGATCTTAACCTTTGGAGAGGGCTGCACCTATGCAAATGAGCTCACTCATTCATCCACCACCCACTGAGGGATGTGAGCGGTAGCGAGGGATGAGTAGGAAAGGAGAAAACAAGAGATGAAGATGAACCAGCTTCTTCTTTAAAGGAAGCAAGCCAAGGAGCTAAGAACTAAAGATCATAACTGAAGTCACATGCAGAGACCTTAGCACTTTCCACATGTGGATCAATGGCCAGGTTTTCAACATCTCAAGGCCTCAGTTTTCTCATCTGTAGAATAGGCACAGTATCTATATCTCATTAGGTTATGCAAAAAATTAAAAGAGGCAGTACATGTGTTTCGCATAATACTTGTAACATAAATACTAATTAGCATTACTATAGTTTTTCTGGGGAAAGAGTCCAAAGCTACATCCAATTCTCAAAGGAGTTTATGACCACATAAAAACTTACAAACCCCTGTTCTCATCCTACTCCTGGAAGAGAGCTGAAGCCGTCCTGTGGGAAGGGAAGCGCCTCCCTTACCTTCCTTACTTCTCCAGCAGACAGATTTGAGGCCTGATGCCCTCACACACACACCCTCCTGAGTGGCAAAAGAAAAACACTCTGATGAACTGTCCTCGGGCAATATCAGGTCATTTCTATGGCTGGGAAATACCGCCTTGGGCCACTAGAGACCCCAGTCACAGAGCAGAAAATCAGAACAAAGAGACAGCCCCAACTCCAGTTCCCACATGCTCTGCCCGGCCCGAGAGAGTTCAGCAGGAGTGACGCGCCCCAGGGCCCCGGCTGCCGTTTCAGCTATCAGGTCACCCACCCGCTGTGGGCTGCACAGACACAGCTGACTGGCTGCAGATACGAAAGAAGGTGACGGGCTGGGGTACGACAGTGACCCAAAGCCAAGGCCCTGTTCTGGAAACTGCTGATCGAGGAGAAAAAGAAGCAAAGGACAGACACACAAGGGAAAGAGGTAGGATACAATTTAAATCCTAGTTTTGCTACTCTTTAACCCAAGACCTCAGACAAATTACTTAAACTCTGAAAGCCTCAGTTTCCTCATCAATACAATGGAGGAGGAAGCTAAGTAAGAGCCTTGGAGGAACTGAAAGAATCAAATGATATAATCTACACAGACATGTAATGCAGGATCTGGCATAGTGTAAGAACTCAATGGCAACTGTTATTACCATTATGACGACTAGCAGGGTGACGAAGGATCAGGCCAGCACAGTCACAAAGACTTGCTGCATTATTGGCTCATAGGCTGCTTAGATGTTGCTGCATTAAAAATAAAATCAAAGTAAATTTGTGGGGAGAAATACCAGCATCAGAGGAATGTGGAGCCTTGAGTCCAAGACAGTTCTAATCGTAGAACTTTAAACTGACGCTCTCAACCCAGAAAGTTCCATGCAGGTAGCACTGAAGGAGGGAGAGAGACGCGGATGACAGCCTAGTAGAGACCAACTCAAACCCCCACTCAGCTTGCCCCAGCAGCTGCGAGGCTGCCTGCGACTCACCACAATGGGATCAACCACAGCTTAATACACTCAGTCTTGGGTTAGGTAAAATCTTTCAAAACAATGGATATTTTGAAAACAAATAAATATTAATATAACAATAACAAGGTAGACATAGTTCCCATGGCAGCTCTGGGGCTGAGTGGCCTTAAGCTCCCATCTGTCAGCCATCCCTCATTCTCTACCTTATTATCCCTTTGACAGACTGAGAATGAATTTGGAATCAAGCTTTTTCTCCGAGTAATTTTTTAATATAAAAGTAACACATATTCACCATAGAAAACTCCAAAAACAAAGGTCTTAGAAGAAACTGACTAATCCAACCACCAGTGTTAATATGTTGACTGATGCGCTCTCTCTCTCTCTCTCTCTCTCTCTCTCTCTCAGCAAATCATTTTATTTAAAGACTGAACATCGCACTACAATGGCAACTGCTCTGATGATTCAGTAAAAGCTTAGAACTGTGAGACACATGCATTTGCGCACACCCACAGCACACACGAACATGTACATGTGTGAAGTACTTGCCTCTCACTCCAGGGCCTCAAACTCACCATACAGAATGGTCATAACACCCACTCTCGATCCAAGAAATTGAACTTAGAGGATAAAAAAGGAACCCCACCTACAAAAACAATGGTCCTTGAGTTTCAACAAGTCTACCATTTCAAACGAGCACTTTAAAAACCATTTTTAAAAATCAAAACCTATGATGTGTTCCTTGGCATGAATCTGGGTCAGTTCCTGGCGGCGTTCCAGGACAGAATTTCAAAAGATACTTTAATTATTTTTCATGTCACTGATACCATCCTATCAGACTCAAATAAATCAGAATCATAAGGAAAAGGAAAAAAAAACTAAACCTCTGTGACAACACACTTGGTGTATAGAAAATAAAAGTTTAAACCAGCTCCTTTTATGGTTACCTCATAAAAGCATTTCTAATACCACTTATGCCACAGCAATGGGAAGAATAACTTGCTTACCAGCTTCCACAAATATCACTCCAGGGATTTTTCCAGAGACAGCCAAAGGACTTCAGGGTAAGCCTAAGGAAAGAAACCCTGGGGCAGATAGGAGAACATAACAGCTGCATGTTAGGTTCATTTTTCCCAAGACACAAATATGCATTTATTCTTGTGTCTGGTCTGGCCCCCAGCCATATCTAGGCACCGTGGATGAGGACCTTGGCAGGTAAGAGGGGCGGCCGGGCTCTGCGATCGCCACCAAGCCATAACCGGGGAGCCGCCAGCACCCTAACAGCCCACAGGTAACCATTACACTACCCCTTCATTCGAAAGAGCCAGAGCCTTCTGTGCATGAAATACAACCTCCTCCCTGGAAGAGCTCGGTTACTAAAATAATATAATATATGGTATTATGTGTATACACACATATAATATATTCGTAAGATATATGTATAACTAATTTAGCATTCAATTTCAGAGTTTCATTTCAAAGTTACCCTAGTATCATTACCACTTAATATTTTTCTTTTAAAATTATAAAGAACTGAAAAAAATTAGACCTCCCTCACAAACTTAAAGACCCAATCTAAAAGTGGAAATCTGAGATGAATACACACCTCTTCAGATGAAGAAGTACAAATGGAAAATTAAAATGTTCCCCACACACGCCACGCTAAGGGTGCCCCGCGCACGCTGAGGGCACCCCAAGGGCAAAGCCAGGCGGTCCGCTGTGAACATGGGTGCTTTCCCACCTCCTGCCATAGCAATCTGTGTGCACCCATGTATTTTATAGCATGATCTGAAGCAGCTATGTATCTTCCCAAGGGGAGAGTCCAGGGGTATAGATGGACCCAAAAATACAGTTATTGTCACAGGGAAGATGACTGATTGGGTGGTAGAACAACAGAGATGAGGGAGGAGAAAATGGATTAATCAAACGAGCCATCGTCTGTATAACCGAGTAACAACTGTGAAGGCAGCATTATGTAGGACAGCATCCAGAGCTAATTCCCCACTATGTTCTCTGTAATTCTGTATTTCCTCTATCATTTTTGTGTTAACAGAAGCGAAGATAACTTTATGTAGTACAACATCCAATGCTGATCCCCCGCTATCTTCCCTGTAATTTGGTATTTCCTTTAATGTTTATGTGTTAACTAACGTGAAGATATGTAATATAACATCCAGCACTAATTCCCTACTATGGTCTATATAAATTTTGTATTTCCTGTATTGTTTATGTGTTATTCTGGTTTATATGTCTCCATTCTTCTATCTTTAAAATAAAATTTTAAAATAAAATAAAATGTTCAATGTCACTGGTCACTCGAGAGATGCAATTTAAAACAATGCTAAGATTCCATCTCTAGAAAGAATGGATATTATCCAGAAGTCAGCCAATAACAAATGCCGGCAGAGCTATGGGGAAAAAGGAACACTTCTTTACTGTTGGTAGGAGTGCAGACTGATGCAACCACTGCGGGAATCAGTGTGCAGATTCCTCAAAAAACTAGGAGTAGAGGTCCCATTTGATTCAGCTATTCTCCTTCTTGATACCTTCCTGAAAAAATTAAAATTATCATACCACAGCAATATATGCACAGCTATGTTTATAGCAGCATAGTCTATAATAGCTAAATCTTACAAACAGCCCAGATGCCCATCAATGGATGAAAGGATAAAGATGTGGTTTTTTAATACAATGGAGTATTACTCAGTCATAAACAAGAATAAATGAGACATTTCTAGGAAAATGAATGCACCTTGAGACCATCCTCTTAACTGAAATAAATTGGACACGTGTAAATATCACATTGTGAGAAATTGAAAGTGTAAATAAGGGTCAAAATGTATAATAGATAATGTAAAATAGGAAAAAATGGTTCAAATGGGAAAAGGGACTAGAGAAGAGGGGAAAAGGAAAGAAAGGAAGGGAAAAGAAAAACTGAGAAAAGAAGGATAAAATAGACACAAAGCTTTTATAAATAAGGAGCCGAAGAAGGATTGAAGGGAGAGGAGGGGAATGGGATTAAAAAGAACAATCAAGCCAGGTGTGGTGGCACACATCTCTAATCCCAGCACTTGGGAGGCTGAGGCAGGAGGCTCGTTGCAAGTTGGAGACCAGCCTGGGCTACAAAGTGAGCTCAAGGCCAGTCTGAACTGTATAGCGAGATCCTGTCTCAAAAAGACAAAAAAAAAAAAAAAAAAAAAAAAAAAAAGAAGAAGAAGAAGAAGAAGAAGAAGAAGAAGAAGAAGAAGAAGAAGAAGAATCAAGATAACTGATTTGAAGATAACACTATGCAATGGAACAACCATTGGTGAGTTCCTACCATCTTGTCTAGTGAAACTCTGTATTATCTCTAATGTTTTATTTAATAATTATTCTTTTATTCTCTTTAATGGTTTGAATCATCTTCCATCCTTACACCTGGTAATCTGAGCAATGTAGTTGAAGATCACAATATGTAATACAACAACCACTGTTAATTCCTACCATTTTGTTTTAAAACACTGTATCACTTTTAATGTTCTTCCTTTGTTTGTTCATGTCTGTGATGTTTATCTGTTGCTATTGTTCTTTTTCCTTTTTTTAACTATTCTCTTTAAAATAAAAAAATTTTTTAAATATATATCACATATAGGTACAAATTTTCTATGACAATTGTATCATTATGTATATCTAAATTGTACTAATAAAAATAAATACAAACAAACTTTAAAACTAAACAAACATACATAATCACATTCTCAGAGGTATATGAAAAATAAAGTGGGACACAAGAACTTAAATGGCATCTAAGCCAAAACAGTTGGTGGCCCAGATTTTCTTATGTGTAACTATTAGACGCTTTTGTGGAACAAAGACTAAATATGGTACTTCTCAACACTGAGTGAAGCCCCAGGAAACTGTTTCTAAAATAGGTTACTGCAATGTTCTCAACTAACAGGCTACATGACAGTAAAAGTCCAAATCAGATGAATGGGGTACACACTGCCAAAAGCTCAATCAGACCAGCAGGGCACATACTGCCGGAAGTTCAAGTCAGACTTGCAAAAGTCCCTGAGTGCTAGTTGCCTCTGTACAGTATAGCACCTGGTATTTTACCAAAGTGCACCTATCACCTCACTTTATATCACTTAATGCAAGAACAATAGGAAAAGTCATTTGTTAACAAATGCACCTTTAAGGATGCTCTCAGACTTCTGTGCATGAAAGTCCTACACAAGGACATAAATTCAGCAGAAGAAACCTTTCGAAGAAGAGTCATCCAACATTGGATGGAGTAGCTTTCCTCACTATCAGGTATAAAGCAGAGCTGTACAAACTATGAAGATTCCTAGTGTCCTCACAACTCTAAGGCTCACAGTCTTGAAGTTTTTTACAGCGGAAGCCACAAAGACATTGCCCTGTTTCCCTCTCATTCTTCTTCAAGGAGAAAGATGGTAAAATATTGACATAAGTTCAGGGGAAATCTTCTCCAGAACTCTGGCCATAAACAGAGAGGCAAAAGGCAAGAGGTGGGAGTCACCACTCAGGAGCCTGGAAGAAACAGGGTAAGCCCGGGGGAGTGGCCTCTGGAAAAGGATGAGGGGGCCGCAGTGAAAGTGTTAAGTAACACTTGGGGTTACCACTGGACTGTAACAGCCCTTCTGGAAAAGGCAGAACCTTCAGGACCTCATTCAAAGCCCAGATGGATCCTCAGGAGACAGGCACTTCCCCACTGCCCACAAATCCGGACATCACCAGATAGATATAAACAGAAGCTGTCATCCTGAGCGTCCTGGAGCTGAGCTCAATAAATGTGTCCTCTAGGACCCCAAGTTAACCAGGGCACTGCAAATGCTTAACCAGGCTAGTGTGTTTCCTATACACTCTACTTTTATGATGATACCAAGGCTCACAAAGTAAGTTCATATATGTATGTTAGTCCAAAAAATAACTGCTAAGAGATGCTCTAAATTCAATGTAGACTCTGACAGGCCCTTGGTTCTGTTTGGTGTGTGGATCTGGTAACGACACATGCCCCAATTCAAACCTCTAAGAGTTTGGACCAGACTTTAAAAGTCTTGTTGGCAAGATACCAAAAGGCCGAAGGCTGTGCATGTTGCTCCACATAAGGAAGCCTTGTGACAATGAGTGACACCCATGACTTTTGCAAAAGCCAGAGGATTTTCCTTCCTCCAAAGACAAAGGGGAGGAAGGAAGAGGAAGAGTCCTCATCTTAGACATGGAGAAATCAATGGACAATATCCAAGAAGTAACAACCTACAAGCTTTTGCTTCTTATACCACTGCTCAGGGTCCTATAGCCATTTTACAGAGATAGGTATGTCAGGTTGTCATACAGTATTTTGCATTTACAAAACAGAAACAAAAAAACCCATTTTAGAAAATGATGATGTGGTTTTTCAGAGTTGTCAGACATAAGCTGCAGCAGTCGGGGGAAGCAGCTCATTGCAAGTCGACGTCACGTCCAATGGTGGTGTTTTCTGAGCTCTCTCTCTTCCTCTCAGGAACCTTCTCTGGTACCTTGTGGGTCTCCCCTGTGCAAGACCCCCCTACTTTCTCCCTCTCCCCAGCCCCACCAGCCCCTGACTTTCCTCCCAACTCCTCTCCAACCTCCTGTTTTATTCTCCTCTTCTCACCCTGGTGCTGCTGGCCTGCTGTTCTAAGCTGAAGCAGCATGGGACTAAGATCATAGTATTACTTTTTACATTCTCAGAATAAAATTGTTTGTTTCTTGTCTTTAAATGTGAGCCTGGAGTAAAAAGCATTTCCTTGAGCCATTTCCTAAAGCCCATCTTGATCCTGTGATTTTTGCTCGGTTTCAGTTTTAGTTTTTAACATCAAAGGCAACTGCATTCCTTGGACCCAGGACTGAGCAGAAACCCTCAGAATGAGGAGCCCTAACCCCTCCCTGCCTGTGGAAGCCAGTGTAGACCTAGAAGAGGCTCTGCGTGGAGAGATGGTTTGGGGGGACGGAGCAGAAGGCCAGCGTGAGAGCCAAGTAAACATCTTACTTTGTTCCTCAGTTACCAGCCTAGTGACAGCGCTGGGAGAAGTCAGTAACCCGAGAAGACACACCCAAACCATCAGGGCACCCACCCAAAGGATCACCTATTCCTCATTGCTTTTGAGATCCCTCTTTAGAGAAAAGGCTACCAAATGCCTGTGTCTTTAATTCATAATAGCTTCTTTTAAAATCAGGTCACCTATCCTATACAGGTAAACTTATTTTGTAACCTAGATGCTAGGCCCATCTTACACAAGCTTTTTAGGTCCTGATGACTCCTTAAATATTAGCTCTTCTCCCACCTCTGAGAGATCTATGCACCTCATGTGGCGGCCTGCCAGAGCTACCTGCTAAAAATGATGCTGACCAGGACAGGCCCGGGTATGCTCCCAGGTCTGCCACAAGAGCCCTCCCACTAGAGGATGAAAATCTGATCTGGTAATTCATCCAGCAGAGGATCTATCTGCAGCCTTATCATCCAGGCTCAATGTCCTTCCTGCTGCAGCCATAAGCTCCTAAGGGAATCTTCTGGTCAGATGTCCCACTGAAATCAGCACACACAGTGCAGCATCCACTGCACAATTTAGCCCATGTCAAGAACGGATTACGATTCCTTTAACATGGCTCACATGTTTGTTTAGTGTCCAGTAGGCTGGAATTTTATGTCTCATTAGCAGCATCGTGGAGCTTATGGAATCTATATACTGTATCACTGAGGATGGGTCGCTTGGCTCACCGTGATTCCTCTAGGATATTCCCCTGTATGGGTCTCAAAGGCAAGGATCTAGCTTGATCCCATAGCACACCAAGATGAAAGACATTTTAAGTGCAGGCCCTTGAGTACCAGTGCATTGGTAGTCCTTCTAAAGGCACCGCAGGCAATTCTAGGCCCCAAGGAAAGCTGTAGGTTCTAATCAAAGGTAGACAAGCACCAGGACGGGAGCTGGGTAATTAGCTACTCCGTTGCATCAGTCGGTGGCACAGGCTGTTACAGAGTGAGCTGGTCTTCAGCCATAGCAAACAGATTACTCCTAAGGCCAGTTACGTGGTGTGTGTACAAGTTTGTGTGTGGAGAAAGAAAAAAACGAAAGGATTCTTGCTTCAAACGGCATTCTTGCTATGTCTCCCAAGGATGTATTTCTCTTCTTTGAATGTTTCTTTCTTCCTTTTTCTACTAATAGTCAGTGTTTAAGATTGTGTTTTAAAAAAAACCCAGAAAATAATCCGAGAACCTGGTATTCAAAAGGCCCTGGGCAGACTCTCAGCATATTTTGCAAATGCCTCTTTGTGGCCTCTACTGCTAGCGCGCCAGCCAGGTCCATCCAGCAGGGTTGCCGCTTGCTTTGACTATTCTTTGCCCTCAGGCTAAAGGAACTGCTTAACTAATTCTAGTCTTTTTTTCATTTTCATGGCCTACTGCATTTGGGTAGTTGATTTGAGAGAGAGAGAGAGAGCATGGAACCAATTCGGTACAACCCCACACCCAGTTGTGACAGTCCTTCCAAATCGTGTTTTTTGGCCCTTGGAGATCCTGCAGCGCTTTGGTGTCCCAGGTGTTCCAAACTACATTTAATTTTTTCTCTCGGCCCTTCAGTGCAGTGGCAGAGACCCTGGCTTTCCTTTGCTCTGCTGCTTGGTAGCACTGAGGTGTGGCTGAGAGAAAGAAAAGGAATTTCCATGGTCCAAGGTTGATGGAGTGATGGAACCATTTAAATACAAGCAGACTGGTCAGGAAAAGGGTACTGCTTGGATTAGATTTTTTTTTTTGGTCTCTTTGGGATAGGGTCACACTATGCAGTTCAGGCTGGCCTCAAGCTCACTTTGTAGCTCAGGCTGGCCTCCAACTCACAGTGATCCTCCTGCCTCAGCCTCTTGAGTGCTGGGATTACAGGTGTGTGCCACCACGCCCAGCTACAGATTGCATCTTGCAATGGGCTGGGAATAACACTAGCAGTGAAAACATTATCAAAAATCTTCAGAATCAAGTCTTTCTTCCTGTAAACATGAAAGGCTCAGCAGCTGCACCTCCCTCACGGTGCTTGGCTAATTGCTGCTCAGCATGTTGAGCCTCTCTCTGCAGCTTATGGGTACCGACTGAAGCCAGAGTTGGCCTTCGGGCCTTGGCTGGATAGAGCAGGGTGTTTCAATGCTCTTAAAACCAGTGCCAGTTCAGGATGCAGTTGAATTTAATTATAGCATATTCTTACCCATTCAGATTCACATTTGCTATGGCCCTACATCCTTCCTTGGTCAGCTATCTCTGGGGTAAGACCTAGTGCAGACAGAGTAACTGGCACCCTTTAGGTAAAGGTGGGTATTTTTTTTCTGTCAGAATCCTCTCTCTCTTAGTCACCCCATAACCTCTATTATACACGAGAATTTGTTTATTTCAGAGAAGCAGCCCACACACAGGGTTGAAGCAAGCTCAGAAGGAACATTCACTATGTGAAAACTCATCTCCTTTCGCTGATCTTTGGGAACTGGTTCACGCCCCTACCCCACCCCAGTTGTCTACATCAATGGTAGAAAACATTGCTTGGAAATGTATTGGTTTGCTTTCTTGAACTGAGCTATTTCCTGTCTTTCTTGAGGAAATACTTGGGGACAGTTGTGCTGTCTCTCTTGTGGTCCAGTGTTGTCTTTTCATGTGTCCTTACAAGAAAATGACTTTGGAGTAGTTATAAGGAGGAGCGCAGCAGTGACTCTGGTGTAGCTTTCTGGAAAACCTGAAGCTGGCTGAGCAAGGAAGCAACCACTAAACAAACGCGTCTTCCCTTCTAGACCGAGCCTTCCTGTATCTCAGGGATGGAGTACAGGCTGTCAGATACAGACTCCAGGAAAAACATGACAAGCTTGAGCTCTGGATGGCTGGGGCACAACTGGTATCAACCACACGTCAGCAGAGAAATTCTCTCTGGTTGCCTCCCTAAGTGTTGTTCTCAGACACTGGCATCAGAATTCCGGGGATCTCTCCAGACCTCAGAAATCAAAGTTGTTTAGTATAGGGCCAGGGATATAGCTCAGCAGCACAGCATCTGCCCGGCAAGTATGAGGTCCTGAGTTCAATTCCCAGTACCAAAAAAAAAAAAATTGTTTAGTGTACTGTATGGCCAGGGAATAGCACTTTTACCAAACCACCAATGTCCCAAAAGCTATTAGCCTATTACAGCTGGTCTTCTAAAATTGGGATAATTAAGGAAAAGGTTGGGTATCTCAGTTAGAAAAGAGATTTAACAATACATGGGCTAAGGAAGGGAAGAATTGCCGAGGCAATTAAGAGAAAATCTGTGTTGACAGAATATGATGATCACCTACCCACCCCACAGGGAGACTGTCCTGGCCCTGCAAGTGAGAAAGATCACAAGAAAGAAGATGATCTCTTTAAAGGAGCTAGAGAGGGCTTGGGTTGTATGGGTCTGGATTAGCCTCGAGAATGAGAGTTCACCAAGATGGATGGGCCCATCCAAGTTGAGCCTAAAGCACCCAGTAAGGAGAACATTCTGGCCCACAACCAGAGCCCCGGGGAAATAGCAACCGCCAGCGGCCACCCTAAGTCCTTAGGGACACAAGGGAGCAGCAAAGCTGCCTCTCTACTCCCTCTAGATGGCACAGCCCCTGACCTAGGGTCACCAACGCCCACTGAGCTCTGCCTGGCCTGAACTGAGATCTACACTTCCCTAACCCCAAGAGTCAATGCTTTCACCTGTCCCTCTCAAGCCCTGCAGCTGTGGATAGACCAAGATGAGCGGTAAGTGCCATGTGGTGAGTGGCACACGGCAAGTGCCAGCGCTCCTCTACATATGGCTGCCAGCTCAGACGTATGGGCGTCGCTTGGGCATGTATCAGAAATACAAACCCTCTGGCTCTGCCCCAAACCTTCAAGTCAGAGATGGTGAAGGAGGGGCCGACAACCCTTGTTTCACAAGTCCTCTGGGTAACTCGAAAGCAGGTGAAGTCTGAAAACTAAGGCGTTAATGTTACTGACAGTATGAACCACAATGGTAAGTCAACAAAAGTAACATCATTTACAGGGGCCTACAAGACACTTTCAAATATATTGTGTATACGATCCCTCTCCAAATCTTAAGGTTTTATAATTCATTTGAATCTCAGAGCAATGCTGCGGCAATTCAAGCAGCATTATTATACTATTTGATACATAAGAAGATAGAGACTCTGAGAGGTAAGTGATTGGTAGAGATTAAATCCACCCAGAGCCCATCCATTGGCAAACCACATCACCATCAGAGACTTAACCCCAAGTAATTAAAAGTTATCAGCCCACACCACCTTCTTTTCTCCATGACCCATGGGGTTACCACTGGCATCAGGAATGAAATTCACTTTTGAACTGGTCCACTGATACCCCAAGTGGCTACTTCTAAGACCACCTTCCATTAATTTTGGAGTGGAACTGAAAAGGCAATTTTAAAATCACTAAGAGACAGACCTACTTAGTCTGGATGCTGACCTAACACAGAATTAAGAGAACAGCCCTTAACTGATAAACAGACCAAGCACCAAAATTTCATTTACAAGTTGGAGAGCTGGAATTCACACTGCATTTTCCCACAGACAGGACATAGAACTAGTGGTTGGGTCCCCAGGTCAAGCCACAAAAATCTGCATGCTAGAGGGAGAGGCAGAAGGGCACGGGCGTGTTTGGTAATATGTCAAAGGATTCAAATCCCAGCTTCTACACATTAATCAATGTGAGACAAAAGCCCAAGTTACTCAGCCTCCCTGAGCCTGTTTCTTTACTTGGAAATCATAATACTCACCTTGCAGGATGGCTGAAAAGACTAAATGACAATGCATGTAGTGTCTGACACACAAAGACACTAAACAAATGATTGTAGTTTATATTGTTTAACTCATAAAGTAGGAGTCACACTTTATTTTTGCCTTGAAAACTATGCCTTTTTAAAACAAAATCATAAATTTGAAATCACTAACCACAGGAGTATTAACCATCTCCAAAAAGACCAAGAAAAAGCAGGAAAGGTGGAGGGCTCAGAGGTAGCACAGACCTCGGGCCCTGCCACCCCCCTGCCCTTTCCCCTCTGGCTTTCTTTCAGCTTTTTGTTCAATTGTCACTCCTTCAGGAACCTTCCCTGGCCTCACAGACTGGGTCAAATCTCTAGTGTATGCTTCAGTAATCCTGAGCACTTCTTCTACGTAGTCTTACACTGATTCTGATTTTTCTTTTATTTGTTCAATGTCTGTCTTCCCTACAACTCACAAGATCCACGAATTCAAGGTGCAGGGCTGTTTCTGCTAAACATGTTTTTCTCTGGCACTTTGCCCTGTGCCTAGAACACAGTAGGCACTCAAATATTTGTAGAATGAATCATACCACAGCAATTGGGCAGGGATGGGTAAAGGAGAAAGGAGGTCACATGCAAAAGACTATGCATACATGCAGGTAACTCCCAAGTCATAAGTCTGTGGCTCAGGGCTACCTAAGGACACATACAACTCTTTCAGTCCCAATAAAATCAGTCTGACTCTGCCATATTGCTTGGGCAAAAGAGCTGGTTATTAAATGCACAAGTTATTAAACCCACAGGCATCTACTTCCAAGAGGTGTACATCCTCAGGCTTTGGTCTGATCACAGAGTATGTGCTACATGAAATGAAGATAGTGCAGGAATCTAGCCAGGCCTGAGTTCGTTCCTGATCTCCCTACATCAGTATCAAAGAGGAAGGATGACGTCAGCCTTAGCACAGCCAAAACTTTGTAGCAAGGCATGGAAAACAGTGTTGCAAGCGGCAATTTCATGAGTATCTACATGTACCGGAAATAGCTCTGGGCAGGCCTCAAAAACCTAATGAAATGGACCTGGTCACAATACTACAGATGAGCAAACTGAGACTCAAGGAGGTTAAGAGCATGTTTGTGAGCACACAGCTAACAAGCAGCACAGCCAGAACTAGAATGAAATCAGTCAGACTGCAAAGTAAGTACACTTGATCATTCTTATCTGCCTAGCCCCAAGTCAAGTACATGTTTCTCTAGAATCTATGGAAGAGCTATAGGCTTCAGTGAGTCAGTACAACAAGGTATAAACACAGTGCAGAAAGAAAACATAATTCTAGCTCAGATTCTTCCATAAGTTTGTGATCCAGGGCTAATAACTTCACTGCTCTCGTCTCAGAAAGCTTCCTCCCCAGCAATGTAAGCGTGGCCCATATGGTCATTAAAGGAGAGACTGTACTGTTGATCCCATAAAAACACCTGCCAGTCAAAACCTATCATGAAATCATACTGTGTGGCCCAGGACACAGCTGTTCTGCCACTCAGCTGTCTCTCACCCACGTGGCAGGTTATGGAAGCCTTGGGGGGGGGTTGTTTTTTTTAACATGACAGAGACCCCCAATTTGTCTACTAGGCTCTCTAAAACTGACTTGAAATAAGCCAAAGATAAACTACAAAAGAAAGGGAAACTATTTACATACATTTAAATACATTTAAATAAACCTAAACCTCCCTTTCTGGGTAGAAAATTGAAAAAAATAACATGCTGTGAAAAAAGCAAGTAAGTATCGTCTCCAGATCTCTCTTGGGCCCATCAGCATATTTCTATGCAGCCCAAGACGCTCTGAGATGTGTTCAATATATGCCCCAAACCAACTAAAGAGACAACCTTCAGGGACCAAGCCTATCCATTCATCCAAGCAAAGGCTTTCCCTAGCTTTGGCCCTGCACTGCTGCCCAGAATGACCTGCAATTTATGGTCTTTTTTACAAAGCCTTACAAGGTCAAAAATGAGTTGTTTCAACTCCTACAATGAAAGGCTGTGGAACAGCTAAATGGTAAGTACAAATGACATTTCAGAAGCAAAATCCAACGGTCAAAACGCAGAGTCAGCAATGGGCATAGCCAGTGCCAAGGAGACTGGTACCAGCCAAACTTTCACAGCACTCAGGCATGTGCTGCCCCCAGTTCCACAAATGTCCCCACCACTGCTAGTCCCCACCAAAAATGGGCACTGTTACCTCAGCTCCCTGCCCCTGCTGAACCAATGCCAAGATAGGAGTCACAAAAGAGCTGACATCTGTATTCACAGACACCTGAGCCTTCATTTTCTTTGCAAACTCACACTGATTTTTTACATTTATTGTATGTCAAGGCAAGGAAGACAGGGCCAAAGACATGTTGTAAAATGTTTTTCAACATACAACCTGAACTATAAGGAAGCGCTGATGGGAGGAGTGGAAGAAGGATCAAAGGAAAAGTAAGAGTGGAGAATCATGGAAAAAGAAGCCCCATGCTAAGCTATGCCAACCTAAAGCTGCCTTCCAGGCTTGGTCCTCCTGTTCCCCATCCTCGTCACCATCCCCACAGAGGCCCTTCTGAAGGGAGCTCTGCCATTCTACTCTGAACATCAAGCGTCAAAGACACAAAACTGAAACCTATCAAATGAAGCCACAACTTCATTTCCCGCGAATCAAGAAAAGCAAACTAACCAAAGTCAAGTGAACCCACCATGACACAAAACACCAAACAGAATTTGAGGACATTTCAAGCTTCTTAAAAAAGCTCCTAAGTGCCTAAATATATTACCTAGATAAACCTTTCCAAATCAAGAAAGATAAAATTTTATTTATGTAGTAAACATTTTAAATTATTTAAAAATAAAAGAATTATTATTATTGTACACTGGAAGGGCCTGGAAAAACTAGCTGGATTTGTCAGCAAGCACGGAGGGGCTTAAAAGAATATAGTAGGGCCTAGAATAAATATGTTATTAGATCAAAAGCTATGGTTCTCCAAATTAGGGGAAAGGGTAACTAGACAACTAAACTAAGAAAAGACTTTTACTTGGTAAAATGTGTTAAAATGGACATTTCTACAGAAAGATGTATGAAGAGTTTTTATATGTTAACTTGACTACACTAAATACCACATATTCTACCACATACATATGAAGGATCATTTTTGTTTATCCTTGCCTCAAACTCAAAGTAATTACCACAGTGGGTTCCTGTATCAGATAAAAGGAGAGTGCACACCTACTATGTGCCGGCCTCTGAGCCAACAGGATGCTCCCTTGGCATGACCCCTGCCTCCCTAGTCCCAACACAGCCACGAAAGGCTAGGAAGGAAGGAAAGGACAGAAGGTCACACCACGCCTTCAGAAACAGCTGACATTTAACAGCAGGGGGGGTGACTCGTACACACAGAGAGCTCAGTAACTGGTCTGCAGGAGAGAGGCGTCAACCCCATCTAGAAATGACTTTCTCATCTTAAGAGGGCAACAAATGCAGACTGGTTAACCCCTTTATCATCCTTTCCCAGATGACTCCTGAACCAATATTCCCATCTTTCAGGCCTTCCTAGTGCAGGGCAGAACATCCTCCTCTAATTTTAATCTTCGTTTTGGTCATCAGTAACACTGAATCTGGAATTCAGCAGGACCTGAGGGCAGCAGAGAAATAAAGACGGCAGGAACAGGATGAAGTCACATCACTGACTTCAAGAAAGCAGGCTTTCTAAACCCGGCCCCTAGGCAGTGAAAGGCTGAAGTACGGTAATGGGGTAATGAAGCGTGGACAGGATCCCAAGACCCAAGCCAGAGGTGACTCATTTCTCCTTTTTCTTTTCTGTTGATTATTCCTCTTTTGTCTTTCTGCTCAGTCAGCACATACTTCCTGAGCCCCCTACCTAACATATTCACGTTTCCCAACTTAATCCCACCTTCATCAAATTTGGAAATCCATCCTTCACAACACCTAATGTTTCATGGATTCCACTCTTTGGGGATCTTGCGGAAAGTATTTGGAAAAAACATCTCTGATGAGAAATTCTACCAAATGTTGTTTGATATTGTTGGGTGACAAATTCCACCAGTCTC
The DNA here is from genome assembly GCA_004027595.1 of Dinomys branickii. Lineage (NCBI taxonomy): Eukaryota > Metazoa > Chordata > Mammalia > Rodentia > Dinomyidae > Dinomys > Dinomys branickii. The sequence goes on along the minus strand of PVLD010003349.1, from coordinate 123,162 downwards.
CACAGTTCAACACCTTCATGTCAATATTCACGATCAGAGCAGAAAGCACAAAGTACTGCTAACAAATACAGAGCCAGAGGCCCTTCTGCATGACCACCTGTAGGACAAGCGGCTGACGATTTACAAGGCTGCCACTAATAATCCAACAATAGTAACAGTAACCTCAGTGTGTTAAGAGCAACTTGTCTGTAGGTTAGGCATAAGGCTGGTGCTTACAGAAATGTAAAATTCAATCAAGCCTTACAATACCGATGAGGCCAACTTTACCATTCTAATTTAATGAAGATGGAAACTCAAGCTCAAAGGCTTTGCCTACATTGAAATAAGAGGCAATATTAAAATGTGGATGCATCCCTGTCTAACACCGCTACTTCCTCTTTCCCCCGTGGGGTGGAGGAGTGAGGTAGGACCGCCAAATGTCTGGAGCCTGGTTGTGCATGCTCATCTTTCTGCACACGGGAACGGCAGGTGGAAATGAATGCTGCGATGGGAAATCTGTAGGCCAGAAATAAACATATGACATTTTCTCTATGGCACTAGTAAGGCACTAACCTCCCAAACCATTACCTTACATGTTTACATTTGAACATTTTTAAAGTAATTCATTCTTGCCATGTAAAAGACTGCAGCCCAGACAGGCAAAGTCTGACCTGAATGGGCTGTGTTGCAAAGAAACAATCTGTTCCATTTTAAGTGACGTTCTGAGATCGGTACAGAACTTTCAGGTTGCAAACCTAATACAGACTCCTCCTAAGGCTAGGCTATCAGAGAACTACTGCTCAGCCACTTCATTCTCAGTTACCACACGTGAAAATGACAGGCATGTGTGAAATATGGCTCCAAGCCTCGTGATCCGGCAGGACTACAGCCAATCTCTGCAACCCCAAGTTCCTAAGCACTGGAGCATGCATGTGTGGTGTTCGAAAAAGTAATTATAAAAAAACAACATAGTCTGTCTTGGAAAGTCACATTCATCACCATTTCTACAACAGTATTATTTTGTGAAGTTTCCTTGCAGTTTTTTTCACAAACGTTTAAGCACATGATTGCGACCACAGTTTAAAACAATTTTGTTTTTCTTTCTCCAACTCCTGTTTCTGCTTATCAAGGGTCACTTGTTCTATAGCACCTTTTCTAGGGAGCCTCTCACCTAGCTGAAATGGACTCCTTTTATTCTGTGCCTGAAGGTACGGGATGTGGGCCAGTGAACCAATGTTAAATAAATTTGTCCTATAAACAAATAATCCCTGGCAATTATAAACCAATAATGATTCCTGGCACAATTATAAAACAAATAGTTCGGGTACGTTTAGAAAATAATGCGAACATTGGGAAAAGGCAATAGGGGTATACAAAGACCACATCACTCCAAAAATCCACTGATATGCTCATGTCATTATTACCAAGGCAGTGGGTCAGCTGAAACAAAAGACAGCACATATGTGGACTTCAGTAAAAGATCCTCACATCAGTCATTTGCAGGTAAGCTAACAAAACAGAGCGTTAGTTTGCACAGCTATCTACCTAAGCTGGTTGGCAACTACTTTGGCCCACAAACATACCTATACGTATCGTTCATGCAATAATTAAATTTGACTGAGCTACATGCCTCTCTTCTTTCTAGGCCAGGGGTCAGCAAAACTGTAGCCCAAAGGCCAAACCCACCCAACACTTAGTTTGGTAAAGTTTTATTACAATAGCCATGCTATTCATTTACATGTTGTTGATGGCCACTTTGGCATTACAGTGGCAGAATGGACTAGTTATAAGGGAAACTAGTATATGGTCTGCAAACCCAAAAATACTCTCTATCTATCCATTCAAAGAAAAAATGAACCCATTTCTAGGAAGGCTATTTCACTTCCTTGTTGTGTCCTCACACCAGCACAGCCTGGCATACAATGGGCACACAGCAACCATCTGGCAAGTAAACACATACACAGGCATTATTCACAGCCTGATGACAAAGGAGAAAGAGGTTAGTGGTGGCATGACATGTCTTTTTGACACTGACTTAGCCAAAGACGGACACAGGACACACACTTACAAAACCCTTGGGTGGCACAAAAAGGGAAGAAAAGATTCAAATAATCTTGACCATCTAACATTCCAGGCCAAGAAGAAAACTGACAGTGCAAGTACAGGTGGGGAGTAGTTTTTAACTTCCTTAAGTCCACAAAACCAGCCCTGGCAACTATTCACATGAAATACAGGAGGGCGCTGTGACTGCCTACAAGGCTCATCAGCACCTGCAATGCCATGCGTAATGCAACCTTCACCAACACAGTGTCTAGTCCACAAATAACAATGACACTCCTGCTATGCTCTGCCACAGTCAGGTAGGGGATTCAGCTCAGAGCAGCACACGTGTTTAAATGTACTTTTCAATGGATTCTAACCATGTGATTTAAAAGGTACCCAGTGATTTATAATGAAAAGTCCTTATTCCACTCACTGCTGCAGACACCCAGTGCCCAACTGAGTGGCAACCAAATGACTCATTTTTTATGCGTCCTTCCAGAGCAGCTGTGTACATGCACAAGCTACTGAACACCTGTTTGCCTCTCTTTTTTCCACAAGTTGTAGTACAATATATACAGTTCCATACTCTGCTTTCTCACTTACAAAATATACCCCACAGAAGAGCTACCTCATCGCTTTCTGTGGCTACACAGTCTTCCACTTCTCCATGGCATGGACCCTCTATACTGGTGGGCATTTAAGATAACCCAGTGCTGCTACACACCATGCTGTTAGGAACACACATACATCTTTTCATACATGTACAGACAAACCTGTAATACAAACTTCCAGAAGTGAAATTACAGGGATATAAAGTGGGTGCATTCATATTTTGGATGAACACTGTCAAACTGGACACTGCCTATTAGAGTGTAATGGACAAAAGGAACAGAATTTTCCAAAAGAAAGGTCTGAAAATTATGCCCACAAAGAACCGATGAGGCTTAATGCAGAGAAAAGAGGGCTGGGAAAAAGGGTGAGCGCCACCACCTTCACGAATTCCTGGGTAGCACCAGTAATTCAGTTCTTCATTCTCCATGTGCTTGACCCATCCTTGAGGCTTACATATATTATTCATCAACAGTCACAGCAACCCAAGAGACTGCCACTGGTATTCTTATTGTGCAGAAAAAGAAACAAAGGTCAGATTCCTCTTGCCAAAGGCCACAGAGCCAGGAAGTACCAGAGCCTAGCTGCAGATCAGACCAGGTAACTCCACCAGCTGCAGCATCTCACCCCATAATCCCTTCCCTCGGGGCCAGGGCCTGAGGCCCAAACAGCATTCTCAGACAGGCTGATCCACAACTACCTGGGTGGCTTCCGCTGCACACACCCTGCCCCAGATGCTGATCTAACTTTTCAGGGGACAGCAGACACAGCTTTCACAACACCAGCTCAGGTAATCCAGTGTGCAGCTAAAGCTGCGCTAGTGTTTTAGGTCACAACACTGGGCAGGCATCTAACTAGGGCAGGGATTGCAAATACCTGCAGTGCTTGTAAAACTAACTTTGAGGCTCCACGCCTTAACTTTCTGAGTCAGTAGTTCTGAGGTGAGGTTGCATGATTTGCATTTCTAACAAGTTCCAGGAGATGTTGGTGCTAAAATCAGATTCTGGCCCAAAATCAGATTTTGAAAATTTTTCAGAAGCAAGAACTACTACTAGGCTTAGTAATTAGCAATGAACATTTTACAAGTTTCATTATGCCAATGAACTTACTTTGCTTTGGAAGGTCTAACGGGATAATGTCCTCTCGGACATGAAGTAAAAACAGATACTCAAGGGTCTTACTCAAGTTTGCAGAAGTTACCTCGGATATCTTTGGATCATTTGTTCGTGTGCGAATGAAATGGTTCTTAGATGAGGACAGGTCAGACATGACTCTGTTCTGGCCCATTATGAAGGTGAAAACTTTAATACCTAGTAGTGGTACAAAATTATCTTGGTACAAAAACCTTCTTTCCTTTTCCTTTTGGTACCAAAACCTTCATTCCTTTTCTTTTTTGTAAACTTCTTTGGCTTATGCTCAGATTTTCCAACATATTATCTTCACCACACCAAGGCCAGACTCTAAATTCCAAGAAGGCAGGAATCCTGTCTTATCTTGTTTTTTTCTTATTCCCCCTGAACCTAAAACACAGTGTTCAATACATACGCTTGAACAATGGAATTAATCATTATGGGTAAAAATAGTGACACACAGATCCTAAAGGAGAAAATGCTAAGACAAGTTGATTTTAGTTCATATTAAAGAATTTTAACATTAGAAACATTAAAAATAGGATAAATTAAAAGAATTTTAAAAAAAAAGAATAAATAAATAAAATTGCCTCCATGAGAAAAGAGCTCTTTGTCCATGGAGAAAGACTGACAGAGACCAAACAGCCAAATGATAGAAAGGTCAGAAAACAACCACACAACTCCAAGGCAGTGTATAGTTCATGTCCACCACCTCTAACACCTTTTGTAAAACTAAATTTAATCTGTGTGTGCTCTAGTAAGGAGGAGGTACTTTAAAAATCCTTCTTGAATCCTGGTCAACTAGCCCACCAAAAGCTTCACTACATAAATTTATACCAATTTTTGTACCTCAGTCTCCTTAGACACAAAATGAAGAGATTTGTCAATAATTCTCTTGGGATTCTCTAAGCAAGTGACTGGCAAAAAATAAACAACTACCAGATGTACCAAATCAGTACTTAAAATGGATACAATCGATGCCTGCCTTTCCTTCTCTGCCACTCTGCACTGCAACTAACCCTGCATCTCATTGATATTTCCATGGAAATTAAACTTGAGGAAGAACCAAGGGCAAATTCAACAACACACTTATCTACCCTTCAAATTCAATGTCTTTAGCAGTTTAATTACTAGCCTATCCTTTTGTATTTTAAAAACTATCATTCTTCCAACAGCCACTTCGTAGACAGCCACTGTGAGCAGAGAACTATAGAAGACCCTTTGGGAACACAGTGAGAAAAACACACTGGACTCTGCCTTTTGGGGTGCCTACCTACACATACAGCTTTCGACTTTTGCCTGGGTAATGTTCAGGGGCTCATCAGAATTTACTGGTATGGAATTGTGTGTTTATATAGGTTAATTTCAACAAGGAAAATTACAACCCAGAATAATGCCAGAATATCAGAATTAGGAGTGAACCATGAACCCAAAAAAAAAAAAAAAATCTTAACTTTTAAGACCTACACTGCTAGGTATTAAAGTTTTCATCTTCATAATGGGCCAGAACAGAGTCACGTCTGACCCAGTCCTTATCTAAGAATCATTTCATTCACACATGAACAAACGATCCAAAGGGGTAAGCCTGGGTCAGGTTCCTAGGCAACAGCTTCGGAACATCACTGTTACTGTGATGTCTTCATAGGCCATCAGGAGATTTCTGAGGGGAAAGAATAAGAAACTGAGGAAGTTTCCCAGGTAACAATATAAAACTTTTATTTACTTATTTGTACATTAAAAACTGTGTTTCCAGATATAACACCAAAATATGAGAACATACTCAGCCACTAAGGAAACACTGGGAATCTTTATTGGGGACCCCACAAAGGTACAGGGTAGGGAATAAAGCAGGAATTCCATTTTTTGTCAAAGAGCAACTGAAACACTTGGCTCTAATGTTAGACAACACAAATGACCTTTTCAGAATGCAAGAGAATGACTCAAAAAAGAGAAGCCAGTCTCTCTAAAGCCAGAGATGAAAAGCTGAGATGGGTGTTGTAACAGTCCAGCTCATAAACAGATTTTGATATCACATCTAGCGCACACTAATGAGACTTTTCTTTCTCAAGGAATAGAAAACCCTGCCTCTGGACCCGTTCACAGCCACACATTGTCAAGATTCACAATACTTCAACTGAAGAACACCTTGCTAAAGGCATAATTGCAAGGATAACATCAAGAAAGTTAACATTTTCCCAGTTCCTGCTGATATAAGACAAGGAGCCTGAGGGATGGAGAATTAGAAGAGGAAATCATACAGCTCAAAGGTCCCCAAACTCTTAAGATGTCACCTGCAGTACTTATTCAGAATCCCAGGCCCCTTCCCTAAAGAGCAGGGCCTTTATGCTGCCGCAAAACTCTCTGCACTCTAATCACATGGTCTATCTCCGACTCACCTTTGAGCACTTGCAGGGCATGGACCAAATGCTATGCGCTGTCACACAAGTCTTCGTGATTTTTTTTATTGCAGACATGAAAGCTGTTACTAGCCTCTGCCTAGAATGCCTTCCACACTGCCCCACCTAAGGTACTTCCCAGTCATCCTGCATCCAGCTCAACTGCCATCTCCCCCAAGCAGACACAAACAGATGTTCCCTCTCACCTCTCCCAGAGGACCCTGTGCAAACCTGTTAGCAGTTATCACACAGCTTTGTAATCATCTTGTTTACCTGTGGGACAACTCCTCAAGGACAATGATTTTTGTCTTTGAAACTTCAGCACCAAGCTCAGCTTGCCATACATAAGCTGCTCAACAGATGTTTAAAAGGTGATCAACAAATGTTATGTGGGCAGCAAGAATGGAAGGGAGGAACTAATCTTCACAACTTCTTACAGACTCAAAACTCTACAAAGTTGTACGTGTGCTTCAGTGAGACAGGTGGGGGAGTCCCTGTTCTTTCCTTTGCCCATATTTGAAGTCAACTCCTTTCCCGCCTGTCTCTAGACCCACCATGATCACTTGAAAAGGGCCTGCCTGCGGATGTTCCCTATACATACCCACCCATGGTCTACCCTCAGCACACACCTTCAAGTCCCTCCTCCCAGCTCCTGCAGGGCTTACGGAATTCCCAGGCCCTCCCACAACTGCCCAGGCCTGTGTCCTCTGCACTGAGCACAGGGCACTTATCCCTGCCAGCCTCATACTCACCATCTCCTTGTGGACCTCTGCAGAAATCACAGTCTCCAGACAAACTTCCCAAAGCATAGGCCGAGGGAGGGGTTCAAACTATCCAGAGCTGGAGAGGCACTTTTCAGGCAAAGAGGATTTCATCATGAGGAAAGACTACAGCTAGACTTTTGCCCTCAGCTGGCTCTGCCATACCTCTGCGCTCTGGGCAACTAACAGCTCACAACCAGGGAGAGTGTACCTCGTGGAGGTGAAAAGTCTTGGCCCACACCCTGATACATCTCACCTTTCTTTGCAAAGCTCTATACACTTGGCAAGGCTCGCTCCACCATTTACCTCTCTGATCCCTTCCGACCCCCAACGCTTCCCACCAGGAACCCGTTTTACCTGTGCAGAAACTGCTCTTGAAAAACTGTCTTTTTTTTTTTTTTTTTTTTTGGCCTTTTTGAGAGAGGGTTTCACTATGCAGTTCAGGCTGACATTGAACTCACTTTGTAGACCAGGCTGGCCTCAAACTCACAGAGTTCCTCCTGCCTCAGCCTCGGAGTACTGGGATTATAGCCGGCTGCCACCACGCCCTGCCTGAAAGGCTGTCTTTGCCCAAGGTCGTACAGATAAAAAGCGGAACCCCAGCACACACTGTGTTCAGACTCTCCCTCTAGGACTCCTTACTGCTGCCACACGGCCCACACCCATCCTTCATCTCCCAAACCCAGAAGTGTTCTCTTACCCTCAGTCAAAGCCTTCCATTTTCAAAGCCCTTTAACGCTTTTCGGAGAGTTTTTCCTGTTCACATTTCAGCTGCCATATAACAACCCTATTTCCTGATTCTTTCTTGTGTTTATTATGCTCAGGATATTTTTTCCTAAAACCCTGAGAATTACTCCCATAGGAAACATTCAGCTCCTTTGGAATGGATGTAAACTAACCCCTCTTCCCTAAGAGCCTTCCTTTCAGGGCACGACAAGTCTGATGGACACTGATAAGCCACAGTGCGGTACAGAGAAGCAGCACTGCTGGGAACCATGTGGTCTTCAATCCTGGCCCAGCATCAACCAGCTGTGCAGCCCACCTCCATCCTAAGGCTCAGCTCTGAGCCTCAGTCTCACCATCCACAAAGTATGGAAAATAAAACCTAATTTAAACTGGGTGTGGAGACACAAGCCTATAATCCCAGCTACTTGGCAAGCAAAGGCAATTTAGCAAGACCTCATCTCAAATAAAAAATAAATACCTAATTCAAAAGGTTATTGCCAGGATCTCAGACGTTACATGCCCACAACTAATAGAAGGGTGGGTGGAGTCCCCTCCCCGGCAAAGCAGGCGCTAGTATTACCTCAGCTGCTCTCTGGCACAGCCAGCTTGTGGGTGGGTGAAGCACAATGTATTTTTCTCATGTTCACAATGCTTTTACCATAAGAGGTATTTGGGAGCCCCTCCTGTCAGGAATACTCCTAGTTCCGGAAGAGAAAGGAGAAGTAAAGGGCTTGCTCTGACACCTCGGGAAGGAAACAGGGGACGATTGCTCTTCCAGGGCCAAAATGGTTTCTCAAACGCCTCGCTTCCTCTCAGTCCCCATGACTCATGAGTATGTTATCCAAGACGAGCCACTAAACCCCACTGACCCTCATCTCCTCAGCTGTAAACAGCGAGAGCCTGGGCCGTAGGCCCTGGTGGTAGCCTTCCAAGGCTCTGATTCCCTCTCCTTCTGTTCTCACTGAAGCTCCACTTAGAACTTCCATTTTGTTCAGGTAACACCCCTCCTCCACATGGCTACAGAAATGTCATGCCCTTCTCATCAGCCATCATTGGCTCAGGGAAGACATGTTACATAAATTGAACCATTAAACTATGGTGGAAAGAAGCTACCAAAGCTTCCTGACTCCTGAGAAAGAACACCAAAATCATTCTTTATCCTTCTTTCCCTGGATATTGTGTCCAACTGAGATGTCGGAAAATAATGTAGCCATTTTACTCCCAGCCTACAAGGATGCTAACGTCAACAGTGCCACACATGGGAAGACTCCAGGGTCTTGCTGCCATCACTAAGCCACTAGCACAATCCACTCCAAAGCCCAACCTATGTCCAGATTCAGAATCACCCCCTCACATACCTCTAGAGAGCACAATCCACCCTTCAGTTAAAATGAAACCACCGCTGTTTGAGAGACAATGCATTTCCTAATTGCTAGCCACTCTGACTTTGTTACTTGCAGCCAAAAATATCCTCATACACTCTCATAACCTAAGGAACACAGTAAAAATATAGACACTTATGTCCCACTAGGGAATAATATCCATTTTTAGCAAGCATGAAAGTTGGGTGTGGTGGTTCACACCTGTAATCCCAACACTCTGGAAGCTGAGGCAGGAGGATCATAAGTTCCACTCTCACCTGGGCAATTTGGAAAGTCTTTGTCTCAAAATAAAAAGTGCTATGGCTGTAGCTCAGTAGTAGAGACCAGTATTGCAATCAAAAACAAAACCCCAATTTGATGGAATGTAGAGCCTCCCAGTACACTGCTAGGCAGTCAGTCTCAAACATCAGTCCAAAATGTTCCCAGAGAAACACCACTCTTTCTCCCTACTTCCATGAAAAGCTACTGCTGAAAGAATAGACCAAGGCAACAAACAGGGCAGTGTGAGTTGCTAAATAAATCTCACCTCTTCCCGAAAGGCTGCTTCTGCACACTTTTATGTAATCATCAGCTAACATTTGGTCAAAAAAGCTTCTACCATGGCAACTCAAAGATACTGGCTGCTCTTGGCTACAAGCTGGATCCATCCCCAGACTTGTTCACTGTGCCAACCACAGTCTGCAGCACAGAGCTCAGGCCTACACACCAGTATCCCCGTTCTCCCTGTGGCCCCTTCAACTTTACTAAAAGGTCATTTTCTTGGCCTGGCTATTCCCTGTCCTACACTGACCACTCCTGTGGCACCATGAAACTGCAAAGGAAGTTAGAGTTACTAGAAGATGAAAGAAGGAGCTGCTGCGCTGAATCTCAAGACCAATGATTTTGGAATGTCAGAGGGACCACGGGCCATGGCCGCCCCCTTCATTCCAAGGGGGAAAACAAAGACCAGAGGGGGCGGGACTTGGGACCCCCATCCATTGGGTTCTTTGCTTTCAGCACCTTCAGGATCATGGGGGTGGGTTTCCCACTGCAGAATGCTAATGGGAGGAAGCAGACTCAGAAACCTGTGGCTTGTGTAAAAGAATAAAGGAAGGGGCAGGCACTAAGTTAGAGGGGCCTTTGCAAGACGCAGGTTGTTTACATAAACCACAATAGCCAAGGGCAGCAAAGAACATCTCACCTATTCTTGTCTATGTCACTGTGCTTGAGACTATGTTCATTTCATTCATTTGAGCCCCCAACACCATTCAACAAATTCTCCAGGGGCTGTGAAATCCAGAACACTACACCAGGAGTTGCAATGACCGAGAAGATAACATAAGAACCTCAGTCTAACAGTGAGGTAAGGCAAGTATAGTAGAAAGTAAAAACAAGTTCCTTCTTCAGAAAGTCTCCCAAACCTCCCTAGATCCATAGTGCTGAGGTACTCTCCGCTGTCCACTTCCCAGCACCCTGGGATAGAGGTGTCATCGCAGCAGCCACGCTGCCTATACTTGTCTGTTCATTTCTCCCTGTCTCTCTGTCTGTCTATCTCAGTCTGTCACTCTGTCTCTCTGTCTCTGTCTCTCTGTCTGTCTCTCCTTGTCTCAGTCTGTCTGTGTCTCTCTGTCACTCTGTCTCTCTGTCTCTGTCTATCTCCCCCCCCCCATTTGATTCCTAGAGCACAAAGCTGGTCACCTTGTTCACCTTCATATATCCAAATCTAGCACAGGCCCTGGCACTAGGATGTACTCAGTGAACACTGGCTGACAAAATAGATAAACAGAGGGATGCATACATGAATCATGCCTGAGTGGATAGATGCTGGAGATGTCAGGGAACCACTGCCTGGGAATCAGGAAAGTTGTCCTAAAAGGTTGAGGCATCTGAGCCGGAGTGTAAAGGACTTAGACAAGAGACGAAGGGAAGGCCCATTTTACCCAAAGTACCCAGTATCGCGTTAGGCACAAATCTGGATGAATGTTTCCTGGACAAGTCTACTACTGAACTGCCTTTTCCTAAGAAGGGAGTTTCCCACTCTAAACAGCAATCAAACTGGTAAGTCAAAGGAAAGGCAACTGCCTGCCCCTCTCTACAAACGCTGGCCTCAAAGACAGGGGGAGAGTTAGGAAGACAGTTCAGCGGGACAGCAGGACTGGCTAGGCCATATGGGACCCCAGGGCCCAATCGTTAGCACTATTAAAAAAATTTTAAAGAAATGGGGAAAAAGGTGCAGCAGAACAAAGACACTCCATTTGCCCCCATGTGGAGCGTTTCCATCACTAAGTGATAAAAGCAAGCACAACACTTCCCCCCTTATATATGTCTCTGCACACAGACATCTCCTAAGGACATACAAGAAACTAATGTGAGTGATTACCTATCTGTTGGGTAATATTTAACTTATCACCTAAACTAGGACACTTTTGAGAGTGAGAGGAAGTATCATTTAAGGATCATTCACTGGGACAAGAAACATAAACTGAACTTTCCTGGGCAAACAGGAGTATAAGCTCTCTCCACCCAGTGGGGGTTGGCAGAGAGAACGGACAAAGCAGAGATGCCATAAAAGTGTTCAACGAATACATTTTCATACCGTTTTGATTTTTAAACCATGTATGTATATTAACTGTTTTAAAATGTAATAGTCTTTGAATGAAAAGGGAAAAGCCAAGAATTTAGATTTCTAACTCTCTTAGACAAAGAAGTTCGTTTAAAGGCCTCAATGAATGGTCACCCTGAAGGTATGTGATGCACCCCTAGGTATTAGATGAAATCACCACTCATCGCATAACTATTTTGCAGGGCACAAGAAAACATCCCTGACAGTACAGAGCTGTACATGGCCTAAAAAGGCCGGGAGTCCGCGCTGGGTCAGCCAAGATGGAGAATATTGCAGAATATAAACACTGTGAGACAGACAAAAAGCAGTTCAGGTTTCACACAATCATGGCAACAGAGTGAGATTGATTCAGGACTGAATCAAGCTCTTTATATTGTTTCTACTTAAAAAGGAAATGTATTGACTACAGTCCCCCTCACAAATTTATCTTTCCTGACATCAAGCACATTCATAACCTATTTTAAATTCCAAGGAACAATGCTGGGTTTAGGAAAGCGAACAGCAGCAGGTTCCATCAGGCTGTTTGGGAGGCTGGGCAGAAGCGTCTGACTTGTAATTGTTCAGGAAACATGCACAATGCGGGTTTGTTTTTGTGGGGGTTTTTCCTTCTTATCAGTCATAACTTCCAGTGAGGAAAATGCTTGTCCAGGATGCCTGCGCTTCAGATGGGAGAGGCCCTGGGTGGTATCCTCAGTTTCGTAATCATCTCTTCCTTTTGGACATCTCTACAGCTCCGCAGGCTCAGGCTTGAGGTGTCCGAATGAAAGGATGCCTCATCCCAACCTCTAGGCTTCCCCCGGCACTTGGGTTCTGACCTTCCTCGGGCCAGCCCGGCCATGCCCTACTGTGAAACTTGCACAAATTCCACACGTTCTATGGACTGCAGGGCCATATAATTTATTGCCCAATCAGACAGAAAGACGGTTAAGAATCACTGAGACAACTGGAAAACCACCACAAGAAACGGGAAAGTAAGATCATCCTCTAAAGGATAAATTCAATCCCTTCAATAAATCTAAATTCAAGAGTCTCCGCCATCTGGTCCCAACCCACCCTTCCCACCTTTCACACCCTGTCTGTATCGCACAGTCCAGTCACAATGAGCCACAGCTGCCCAGGCAAGCCTGCGCTTTGTTATCGCTACGGTTTTTATTCCCACCATCTCCTTCTTCTGCCTCCAGCCACCATCAGTCCATAACGCCCTCCTCATCATCTGTCTAGGTCTATATCCCATCTTTCCTTTAAAACACAAATCATTCATTACTATATTCATTCAACAAACATTTACTGATTGTTTATTACACATCAGGTATATGATAAACAAGATGAAAACTGTCTCCTTTCCGTGAAACTTTAATGTGTTTGCGCATGTGCCTGCCGCTGTGTCCTAAAGATGGACAATGAATAGTGTGCAGGAGAGTAGACATGCTTCCTACCCCACAGGGCTACGAAGTCCCAAAGGCAAAACCCAAGAGACTGCCCCCCACCACATTTCCCACAACCTTGGACAGAGCAGACATTCCACAAAGAATTACTGAGTAACATCATTAACACTGCTGGGAGTGGTGGCGCATACCCATGACCCCATCGCTGAGAGAGGCTGGGTCAGAAGGACTGCAAGTTTGAGGCCAGCCTGGGCAACTTGGTAAGATGTTGCCTTAAAAATAAAAAATACTGGGGATGCAGCTCAGTGTTCTCTAGGTTCAATGCACAGTACTGCCAAGAGAAAGAACAAATGAAGGGGGTCAAGGGAGGGAGGGAGGAATAAAGAATGTTAAAGTAGCCTACATGTTTAATCCAAAGAGAGTTTTCCAACAATGCATTCCGAGTCAACGGAGAACCTGAATTCTACTGACCTTAGAGAAATATCCCAGGCACCATGATTAAGACTCTTATCTGACCGTGATACTGAAAGGGGACTGAAGTCTCTTGATCAATGCCATGCTGCTTCTCTTGAAGTTAAGTGACTCCTCCAAGGTCACACAGCTAGTTAGTGACTGAGCCACCGGAGAGATCCGAGGGTGACCAGCACAGCAGTCCCCAGACAGGAGGGTATTAGAGAAGGGTGAAACTGTCAGTTGAATTGCTCCATCAGCTTTGTGAAGGAGGCCTGGGGGATGGAAATGAAGTGGCTCGCAGGCGTGAGGCACATACATACGTGTGGCTGAACAGAAACCTGGCAAGGGAGAGCTAGCTACAAAGGAAAGGCCCTCTGAGACAGGGCCCAGGCACATCTTTTCCAAGTCTGGCCTAGAAGAGGGAAACAGGTCAGTATCTGTGTCCCTCAGGACCAACTCAGGAGCAGAGCTATTCTAATTACCACTGTCGTACTCAGAGGAAGCTGCTCAGAGAAGTCTAAGGAAAGGCCAAGCATCTTGGGGCTGCCCTGGCTTTGTGTGCAGTTTTTCCCAAAGTAGACCTACGGAGTTAAACAGTAACTGGTAACAGGTGGATGCAGCAAGTTGCATCCTTACACCTAAGTGTCTCTGTCATATGTATATCCCTTTCTCAGACATTGCTAATCGTGACTAGTCACAGCAACAATTTAATCAAGTGAAAGAAAACACAATTAGCATGACCTGAGTTCTAACTTTAGTTACACACAGTAAAGTAGCTCACGTAGCATGGACTGGACCCTACTACCTCTCACCTACTGCAGCTCATGTGTAGCCCTGGACCACCCTGACCCTCAAGTCTTGGTGGAACTTTTCTTCCCAGCTTAAACCCACTGTTATGACCTCCTCACCCCTACGACCTCATGGTTCAGTCAGTGAGGAACTCAAACTGCAAATGCACATCAAGGTACAACAGAAGGCTCTGGAGATACAAAAGCAACTCCTAGTTCTTTAAGTCATCCTGTGCTCTGTGTGGTAGAAAATACAACCCGATCCCCAACCAGATATTAACACTGTCATTCAACATTTTGTGTGCGGGAACTCTGCAGCAGGGAACTGTCTTATGCACTGTGAACTTTTTAGGAGCACACTTGGCTTCTGCACACTGGATGCCAATGGTATCTTCTCATTTGTGACAAACAAAAACATCACCAAGCATTGCCAAACATTCCCTACTGTTGAAATTTTCCCACACTGGAAAACACTGCCAAATGATAACCTTTGTAAACGTGCTATTCCAGGCATCCCCAAAGGGTCAGATGCCTGGAACTCTTAGTCCAGCAAAACAGCTCAGAGGTTAAAGGCTTTGAATTAACAAAACCTGTGCTATTTTATACTATCTTGAACGTCCCCCAAAGATTCTCGTGTTGAAGACTTGGTCCCCAGCCTACGCTTCTCGGCCCTTTCAGCTAAGGTCAAATGCAGATGCTGCTGGGAAGGGGTGGGACCAATTTAGGTCACTGGGGGTATGCCCAAAAAGAAGACATTAAGACCATGGTCACTTCTCTTTTCTTTCTGCTTCTTGACAGCCACAAAGGAAGGCACTTTCTACACCACGTCCTTCCACCATGATGTGCTTCCTCACTGATGACCAACAGGGCCAAACAACCACAGACTTCTGAAACTGTGGAGCCAAAATAAATCTTTCTACCTTAGAAGTTGATTGTTTGAAGAATTTTTGTTACAGTGATAGAAAAAATAACTGACATACTCAGGTTAGTGTCTTGGCTCTGTGTCTTACTAACTCTATGCCTTAGGTAGGTCACAGTCTCTTTGAATTCATTTCTTCATCTTCGAAATGGGAGCAATAAAGCAACACGTACCTGATGGGGAGGTCATGCAGTTACATAAAATGACACAAAAGACTGCCCGGTATAATGAGTATTCAATACATTTTAATGATTATTGACAAACTTGGAAAATTCCTTTTAGCCAAGTCTAGAGTTTAATCTTCTATTTCTGTGGCTTCTCATCCTTATTAGGCCCTCTGTACATGCTAAATACCTTTGGTCTTAACCTTTGGTTTTAAAGAATCTTTCCTGCTGGTTCAAAGGCATGTGAGGTTAAAGTGAAGGAAGCGCACACACACACACACACACACACACACACACAACCTTTCAGATTCAACCCTGCTCAAACCAACTCTTCAAAGGTTTCCACTGTGGTCTAAAAACAAACTTTTCCACGGGGAGCTTTAAAAGAGCCACCAAGATCAAAGTCCCCAACTCCTCTAGCTCCTATTCCCTTTCTGCTCCAACCACAGCACATCCTTTCTGAGACTCAGTCTCCCAGCCTGGAAA
Organism: Dinomys branickii; assembly: GCA_004027595.1. NCBI lineage: Eukaryota > Metazoa > Chordata > Mammalia > Rodentia > Dinomyidae > Dinomys > Dinomys branickii. The sequence goes on along the minus strand of PVLD010003349.1, from coordinate 107,339 downwards.
TGAGGGGTTTAGATGCTGATGAGCTCTGAGAGCTTCCCATCCCCAGTTTCTAGATTTTGCACTAGAAATGGCATTGGGAATGCTGTAGCATGGATGGCAGCTGGGTCCACATTTTAGGTAAGCGCTTATCTTAGGAACAAACATCACACACAAAAAATTATTATTTTTCTACATTTCCCAGAGAGTCAGCAGAATTTAATGACATGGAGATTTACTGCCACTGGAGTTAGAGATCTGAATAAAGTGAAATCCCCTACTGCCATTGAGACCTTGGGTGTACATGTTCATCCCTCCAAACCGTGAGGCCTTATCTGTAATATGGGATAATAACAGACAGAAATGATGAAAAAAGTATGAAACAGAGATCAGGAAAGCACCTGTACAAAGCTGGTGTTCACCTCAAGTACGACTTCCTTCCGGGAATCTTGACTGTAAGTTTTGTACTACAACTTCATGTAAGTATCTCCTCTGGAAAATCCTTTTGTCCTTTTCTTTATAAAATTTTCCTTCAAGGATATGCTCATAAACTGGATATGGTGGCACATGCCTGTAATCCCAGCATTTGGAAGGCTGTAGCAGGAGGACTGTCTCAAGTTCAAGGCCAACCTGGGATACATACTGAGTTTAAGAACACTGAACTATATAGTGAGATTTTTGGTAGTCAGGTATGTTAGGCAGTGGTTTGTTTACAAACCCAATATTTTTGTTTGTAGACAAATAAAAAGTTCGTTTGTCTCAAAAAATAAAAACAAGCCAGGTGTGATGGATCAGGCCTGTAATCCCAGCACTTGGGAGGCTGAGCTAGGAGGATCGTTGCGAGTTCAAGACCAGCCTGGGCTACAAAGTGAGCTCAAGGCCAGCCTGAACTGCATAGCAAGACCCTGTCTCAAAAAAAAAGACAAAAAACAAAACAAAGCAAAGATCTGCTCAAGTCCTCCTATGCCAAGAAGCCTTCTCTGCATAGACTTTTTTAAAGTCCCAAGGCCAAAAGTTTCCCAAATTTTAGCTTTGCGGAAGGGGGTGGGGCTTACTAGTTCCCTATCCTAAGAATATCCTTTTTCTGGATTGAGGAAGATTAATCCCCTCCTTTGTCCCACCCTAAAATGGAACATTTACCTCAACACCAGAATAAGCTTAGATTTTATACACCCATTATGTCAAAGAGTCATAAAATCACCTTGAAAGGAGTAGGGTAAGTCAGGACAGCTTCCTCTCCCCCCAGGTCCTCATCCAACCTGGTCAGACTAAAGTCACCCCCAGGATTCTACCCACACCAAGAAGATAAAGAAAAGGTTTCTTTTAAGACCTTCTTAGGGGAAGCCTCACATATCTGCAGCCCAGTGCCTTCTCTTTGCCTAAGACCTAGGACTGTGATGACACCACACATCTGGGACGGGCCTAGACCATAAAGGTGGCCATTCCCACTGATAAAGTTTTTTTTTTTTTTTTTTTTGCGGTACTGGGGATCAAACTCAGGACCCTGCGCTTGCTAGGCAAGCGCTTATTCCACTGAGCTATATCCCCAGCCCTTCCCACTGATAAAGTTCAAGAAAGGAATTAGACCATGATCTCTATAGTGGTTCAAAGGCAAGGCTGGAGTTAGAAAAGGGCTTTCTATGTACTTGACATAACAAGCCTCTATTCACATCCTTTTTTCCTACCAGTTATTCTGAGACAACTCCACTGTTCCAGGCTATGACCTTGTAGTCACCTCTACCTCTCCCTTTGTCTAAGTTCTGCCATCCTTCCAAAAGCAAGATCAGTAACTCTTCAGTGATAAAGGACTCTGATCCACCCACTCTCCAAGCCCACTGTCTGGTCCCCATCATCATATGCCCAGCAGCTGGGGCTAACCTCCCCAGAAGCCCATCCTAACTACCAAGGCCTATTTCCTCTGCCTTCCAAATGCATTTTTCATGTCATTCTCCTGTTTAACAACCTTCCATGGTTCTTCTTTCTCCCTGCATCAAGCCTCTGTGCCTAACATACCTGACTACCAAAAATCAGTCTCACCAATTGCAACCAAGTTGGGCCCTCCCTGTTCCCTCATGCCCAATGGTCCCCATGTTCCCTCTACAGGTTTTTGTCTACATTGCTTCTGTCTGTCTTAGTCATTCTCCTGTCACTGGGACAAAATACCCAACACCAGTAACACAAAGGAAGAAAAGTTTATTTTGGCTCACAGGTACAGTGGGTTCAGTCCATAGTGAGCTGGCTCCAACACAGAACCACAGGGTAGAGTAACATGGTAGAGGAAATAGGCTTGGGGGGGGGCTCACACCATGAGGGCCATGAAGCACAAAGAGAGAAGAACTAGAGACAAGAACATTCCCTTTCAAGTCACATCCCCAGTGACCCACCCCTTCCAACCAGGCCCACTTCTGAACACAAGACCTCAGTGGACATTTTAGAATCAAACCACAACACCTCCCTTTAGATCTCTTCTCCCATCTCCTCTCCTATTCTTCCTTCAAGACTGTCTGAGACCCCTTCACAATCTCCATGGGCCACAGTGATCTCAGATTTCTCTATACACAGTCACTGCTATGCAGTCAAGAGCCTAAATCTATTGGGCTCTTGGCCTCATATTGTTTCTGTGATGGCCGAGCTGTATGACTCCTCACCAAACCACAAACCAAGAACCCACTAACATGGCCATGGCTTTGATCTCCTACCTCAGTTTGGCACTTAAACCACAAATATTATCTGAATGCCTCTAATGTACCCAGAAAGTTCTTGTCCTTGCTCTTAAACCTTCCTTACCTTTCAAAGTACAGCTTAAATGCCACCTGCCCTGTGAATTCTCCCTCAACCCTTCCTGACTCCAGCTCCCACCTCAAAGTCTTCATCTCTCTGCCTTAGGACCGCCTAGTTGTTCTCAAGCCAATGCCCCAACCCCACATCCCTCCTAAGATCCAGGGCTTCTGTTTCTTATTCAGTACTGGGCCTCCTATAATGCCTGGTACCAAGAGGATGCTCAGTGAATGGCCTTCACAGTGAACCGAAACCGAATCTGTCTGCTTCTCAGGCCAGTCTGGGCTCCTGGGTGGCCTCAAGCTCCCTACATCCAAATGACCTCTTATTGTTCTTCCAAGATTGGATGTGGGCCCAGACTGAATCAAATGACTTCTTATCATTCTTCCAAAATTAGGCTTTCCTCTTTAATTACATCTTATCTACCTACTCTGTATGTGGATTCTAATTACATAATTACTTCAAACCTTGGGACTTAAAAGAAAAGAGAGAGAGAGAGAGAGAGAGAGAGAGGGAGAGAGGGAGGAAGGAAGGAAGGAAGGAAGGAAGAGAGGAAGAGAGGAAGGGAGGAAAGAAGGGAAGGAGGGAGAGAGGGAAGAAGGAAGGGAAAGAAAGAAAGAGAGAAAGAGAGAAAGAGAAAGAGAGAAAGAGAGAGAGAGAGAGAAAGAGAGAGAGAGAGAGAGAGAGAGAGAAAGAGAGAAAGAGAGAAAGAGAGAAAGAGAGAAAGAGAGAAAGAGAGAAAGAGAGAAAGAAAGAAAGAAAGAAAGAAAGAAGGAGGGAATACGTATGATTATATGGGTAAGTAAACACAATAAAAATGTATGTGTGATTTTCTTATTCAACACAGCATGAGAAGGAGTCTAAATCACATTAAGATAAAAATACCACTAGGTAGGAGCAGACCCTGGAGAACTTACTGAAGAAGTCTGAAGAAGGCCCTGGAAAGGATCACCCCACTTCTTCTGCAATGAGGATAGACATGTTAGAATTTTAAACACAATAGGCCTGATCCCTCAACCTAAATATCCTCTGTGCTGCATCTCCCCTCAGGCTCATGCACACAACCCTCCTCTTCCCCACTAGACCAGGCCTATCCTACTCAGCCTCTCTCAGCACGTACCCCAGGTCTCAGTCCCTCCCGATTCTGCAGAGGGTACCTGGCAGGACTTCTTCCTGCCTTAAACTCCAGCCTTGTTCAGAGATTTGCCCTTCATCCAGTGTACAAAGCCTCTTTGCCATCCTGCCTTTGCAAATGCCCTTCCCCATCTCGTCTATCAGGAACACCTTCCCCTGGCCCAGTTCCAGCCTTCCTCTTGCACCCCCCAGGCCACACTTGCCCAACACAGTGCTTCTGAACCTTTGACATACAAACCTGTTCATTTGCCTACCTCTCAGGGCAGTGGTCATCAAATTTTTTAATTACACCTTCCTATTAGTAAAATTGCTTGAGAACATTAACTTACAAGTTAATTATAAAACCATACTACTAAAAATAGGAAAGCCATATCTTTCCTTTAGAGAATAAATAAAACTTCAACTGGTAGTGTTCTTTTTTCTGCACTTCAATGGATACCTCAAGAGGTCTGTGAGGAGAGCAGGGGTTTTCTATTCCCTTTATAGGCTAGAATCAGGCGCAGAATAAAAACACAACAAATTAAGAAGTGAATTATTTTATTCAACAGACTTTGGAGCACCTCCTATGAGCCAGGCTCTTGCCAGGGTGTAGCAGTGAGCACAGCAAGCGTGGACACTCCCACTGTGGATCCTGCATAGTGGTGGGGTGGGCACACAAACAAGTGTAACAAAGCCGCTGAGACAAACACTATAAAGAATGCTCTGTCCAGAACGACTGAGCCGTGAAGGCCCTCACACAGAAGACTTAACTTGGGCTGCAGTGTCAGAGGTTCCCCAAGCGCGTGATGCTTGAGGTGAGATTTGAGGGTGAAGGGGGAAAGGGAAAGCAGAAAAGGGCACCACAGGCTAAAGAACCTGCACTGGCACAAGTCCCGAGGCTGGACAGAGAATGGTAATTCACAAAAGCCAGTAAAACAAAGAAGCCCAGAAAGGACAGTAGGCTCCTCTCTCTTTTACTCCTGTTTGTCAAAACAGACCACACTGGACGACAAGCCTCTGAGTGGGTAGCCTGCTACCACCCGGCCTGAGCCAAGATGATGAGCAGATGAGCTCTCAGGTCCCCAGCTGGCCCTCTCCAGACGGGACCCCCACCCTGTCCTTTCCCAGGAGCCCAGAGTACCAAAGAGACACCTGAAAGCCCTGCAGGTTGCCACAGTCACCAATCAATGACCCCTGGACAGTTTAATTTTTCAAACAGAGTGTTAAATATTTTATATCCTCTAACAGTGTTCTCTTTTCCTGGCCTATAGTAAAAAGAAACACCCTAACTCAAATTAAGGACTAACTCAAAACAAAAGCCATGCTGGAAGGTCCTGCATAAAGGTCTGCATCGGGATCTCAAGAATACTTTAGGGAGTTCCTCTTGCTAGGTAGGATGTTGATTCCTCAAGAGAGCCATCAGGGTAACCCAGAACCTCAGGCCACCAAGTCTCTTCTCTGCTAGAACTCCTTCAATCCCCGGAAGGGAAAATTACTCACAATTATGATTCAGGTAAAATAGCCCACCACTTTAAAAATTAAACATACATCAGATGTGGTGGAACAAGCCTATAATCCCAACTACTCTGGAGGTTGAGAATATAAGATCATAAATTTGAGGTCCCCCTGGGCAACTTAGCAAAACCTTGTCTCAAAAAACATAAAAAGTTTTAAAATGCTGGGCATGTAGCTCAGGGGTGGAACACCCCTAGGTTCACTCTTCAGTGCCACCACCAACAACAACAAAAAATTAACGATAAAACCAAGAACATGCACTGTAAGATAGCCAGGTGGTTCCAGGGCCTCCTGCACCAGCTGTCTGGATAAAAAGCCGTATCTTCTACAGTAATAAAGCATAACTAATATTTCCCGGGCCTCAGAAGGCCTCATCCCCTATACTTGCCAGTGCTGGCTCATTCATGTATTACGTCCATCACAGAAGCTCCATGAAGCAAACATAAAATAGTCCTAAAAGGCCTACACTGCCTCGGCCCACATTTGTGGGCCCAGCGCCTGGGGTTCGGCAACCACCAGCCAACACTGACGAAGCCCGAGGCACTTGCTGCTTTCTCCAGCGACTCTAATTTCTGGCTCTTTGGGGATTTTGCTTTCCCTAGGCCTTCTTATTCATTTTGTCCTGATGAGAAGCAGGTTGTTACCTGAACTTGGCCCTCTCCACCCAGATCCCCACTGGCCAGGCCACCAGAACAGGGACTAAGATCTCCCAGCTCCAGTTCTGGCTTTTCTTACCTCATCCCTGGCTTCAAGACCCTGCCAGTCCTCTGTCAGAGTCCACTGGTGCACTGTCTAGAGAGCAAAGCCAAGCACAGGAGGCTGCCCAGTGCCTACGCTGCAGTGCTCTGGGAAAGGCTCCCTACCGTCCACACACCAGGACAACGTTCCAACTTCCAGCATCCATTTGTTATAAGAAACTATAACCCCTGGACAACAGTCTGTGCTCACAGGAGACAGTCACACAACACTGACTCCTCCCTGACCAAAGACAAACTCTAAGTGGCAAAAAGCAACCTGCAAATGAATCATCTATGTATATAACAGACAAGGAAACTGCTCATGTGCATAGCCATTAGGTTCTTAACAGAATGGGCAATAAGAGAAACTATTTAGATCTCACAAGGTATCAGCTAGTGACCTTTTATACTGGAAAGCCAAGCTCAAAGGTCAGTCTACAGGTTGATGTCAATAATCTACACGGAAGGCATTATATTAATGAGTAATGAGCTCTCACACTGACATGCAGGCAGAAGGGCAATTCTGGGACCTATTAAGCACCATTCCTGTTACAACTGCTAAATAAAAAGCCAGAACACTTTGCTGATGTTGGAAAGTCAAAGCCCAAATAGGAAGGAATGGCAGGGCCTGTTGTACTTTAAGGTTCAAGTGATCAATACTCCTAGTCACTGGTACTCAGGCCAAACGTGTATTCCTATGTCAAACTGAAAATCCAGATTGCCAGGAAATCTTGTGACAGATAAGGGCTGCTCAGCCACTTCAAGACACCCAAACTCAGACACGCCACTGGTCTCTGCTATTTACCTGTGTGCCCAATTTGGGTGAGGCAGGCTACCACATCCATTACACCTGGAGTACCCTCACTGCCCGCACTTTCCCACACACACCTTGTGACTCCCAATAAAACCTGCCTACTTCATCACATGAAATACACTGCTTACTGCCTGGTAAATAAGAGCCTTGATCATCTCTTGGTATTATTAGGATATAATCTTCAGGAGGGCAGAGTCCCTTACTAGCACTTGCCTAATGAATGAGATGAGACTGAGGCTACTAAAGCACTTGCGAAGCTAGTGTTCTATGCGCAAGCAGGGATTACCTATCAAAAGGCCACCCTCCCATCCCTGGGGCTGTCATATCTTTCTCTTCATCCAGCAAAACAGGGAACCCCTAGAATTCTGTGCTACTTTAGATGGCTTTGCTGGCAAGACAAAACAAAGATGTCCAAATTGAAGAAGAGACCAGCCCTAGGTGCTACATTATCCTGATTCTGTCCCTGCTCTCTTCTACACCCCTTTGCCAAATCCCTCTCCTGCACTGGAGTAATAGCAAATGTCTGTGACCCCACTCCCCCATGACAGAGACGCAGTGAGGAGAGGAGGAACATTAGGGGGCAGGAGAAAGTGTCAGCCTAGGAAAGGATGAACCAGAGGAGAGAGAAAGCAAAGGGGCTCTTCTACATTTCAGACTCTCTCACAGTGCTTCATCTTCCTCACAGCAAAGGGGCTCTTCTTCCGAGTCCCAGTGACCCGTAGAGGACTCGGGCTCCGTGAACGTGCTAGCACTTTTACATCCACTCTCATGACCAAAGCAGCCCTTGGCTTAGAAACAGTGAGCTTTGTCCCTCTCGAGATGACCAGCCAGCTCTACAAACACAGCCTCACCTACAAAACGTTCTTTTTCCACTCCACACTCTTCTGTTTGAAAATGCCCCCTTGGCTCTACCAGTAACTTATGTCCCCATCTCGTTCTCAGTGACAGTGAACACTGTTCACCGAATGACTGTAGTGTGTCAGGTAGAGTTCTAACACTTGAACTATTAGACCACCTGATCCTCCCCCACGTCCTGGGTGGTAGGTACCATTACTTTTCCATTTGGCAGATGAGGCCACTGAGGCAATGAGCAGTAAACTGTTCTCAGTCTCCAGCATGACCTAGGAAACGACAGAGTAGGCAGCCTGGGAGTGAAGACCACAGTCTTTGTTACTTGACGCCCCTAGCTCACGTCGGGGCGAGAAGAACCACACTCAAGGAGATCTGCTCACACTTGAGTCCCATTCAATCTCATAACTTTATCAGATACCGTTTCTGTGCCTCAGTCGCCTTCACTGTGAAACCAGGCTAGTCACAGATGTCTAAGCTGGAAACACAGCTTTAGCTCTGTTGCCCAGCCTTCCTGAAATAGCTGCTGGAAGCGATGGAAGTACTCAAGGTCTGCCCTGACTGTAGGGCAGTCACTGGTCACAGGTGGCCACCAAGCACTTGAACTGTGACATGTATGACTTAGCAACTGAGTTTTTCATAGTACTCTGTTATGGTTTGCGTCTAGATGTTCCCCTAAAGCCTCATGTAGTCATGACGAGGGTGCTTTTTGGAGGTGGCTGAGTCTAGAGTTGTTGAGTGTTCCATTATTTAGTGCTGAGACTATGGGTGTGACTGCTACACCCACCCTAGAGTGGGTAGCCTACACATAATACAAGGGACACAGGGTCTTCTCTTGCACTCCTCTCTTTTGGCCCTCGTTGCTTTGCTGTCTTCCACTGCCATGAGCTGTTGCTCCTCTGCCATGCCACCCTACCTTGGAGCCAGGTGATTATGGACTGAAACCTCCACAAACTATAAGCCAAATAAACCTTCCCCTCTTTAATTTGGGTGGCAGGTATTTTGTCTCAGCAATCAGAGAAAAGTAACCAAGACATACTCCAATGAAATTAATTAAATAAGTGCATATAGATAGCGGCTATCATCTTGAACAGTTTGGCTCTTGTCTGTGAAATGCAGGAGGGCCAGTGCCATTTTTCTTTGTTCCCTGCTATGTTTCTAGAGCTCAGCACAGACACTGATCTATAGCTGGTACTCAATAACTATGTGTTGAGCAAGACAAAACCAAAGTATATTTCAGACACTCTCACAGTGCTTCATCTTCCTCACAGGTATTGATTCTTTCGCTTCCCTGACCAGAGAACAGCAGGCCTTAGCTTGACAGCTCGAGGCCTGGCAGTACGGCCCGCTGGGGAATCAGCCTCATGATGGAAAGGTTTGCCATGAAGCCAAATCTATCCCTGAAATCTCCATGACTAGTTCTGGTATCTAAGTTCATAGGTTTGGGAAACCAAAATAAGGTATGAGTAAGCACATAAATGGGTTGTTTTGTTGTTTGTTTGATTTTTGAGACAGACCCTTCTTCATAGTTCAGGCTGGCCTCAAACAAACAGCAATCATCCTGCCTCAGCTCACAAGTCCTAGAATTACAAATATATGCCACCACATCCATCTTAAATGTTTTTAAACACTACAAATGCAAGATTCTATTTGTAATTCATTTTTACAGTTGAGATAGATCTAATCTTAACTTACAACAATGTGAGATCTATTAAACAAGATTGTGACTGCAATCCATGCAGAAAAACAATCCTATAATGTCCAGGCTGTAGCTCAGAACTTCTATCTCCACTGACCTGAACAGCAACACATCCAAATCTCCCAGTTCTATGAGTAAGCCAGGAAGTGTGCCGCTGGAACCCCATTAAGGTGGGCCTCACTCTCCAAGCAAGCTCTTGTGATTACGGCAGAATGATTAATGTTTTCTTATTTCCTTGATGTACTCCTTGGTGGAAGAAACCAACATTTACTATACACCTTCGAGGTGCCAAGGACAAAGGTAGACACAGGAACTACAGAGATGACAATTTATTCTTCATAAAAAGTTCAGTCTAGAAAGAGTAGGAGATAGAAGGTCCAAAGAACTGACTCTGTACAGGACACTGAAGAAAGACATCAACCAAACACAACTGGCTAAGTGCTATGTGTGGCTGACTTTAGGCTCCTGCTTTTTCTGTCCTGCTAAGTACAAGTTTGGGAAGAAACCACTAAACAAGTAGCCAATCCACAGCACAGAACCTAGAAAAAGCCCAGGAACTAAAGGCATCTACAACTCAAAGGGCAGAAGCAGGACAGGGCTACGCTTTGACCAGCCTGTGAAAAGTGGTCCAAAGAGCAATCAGACCTTCCTTCCCCTCCCCTACAATCTGCTCTACCTGGTGATGATTCCCCCTTACACATCAGAAAGTAGTCCTTGTTCAGGCAACTCACACCAGATTCAGGATCCAGACACAGCTGAGGAGGACAGGAGGAGAGGGGGACAAGTTTCAGAGAATAGAAGGTTTGAGTGAAAGTCTGCAGAGTAAGCACGATGATACCAGTCCTTTCCTCATCAAGGTTCTCAGAATGCAGAACAATCAGGCTGTTACCCACCTCCCACTAACCTCCAGGCAAAATTCCCTCAGGAAAATCCTCTTCAGAAAGCCTCAGAGAAGAGATCTACAGGCACTAATATCTAGGTTTCTCCAGAAATAATGAAAGCTGCTGTGTGCTGGATGATCCTACAGAAATTAACAAGCTCTTCCATGTCACACAGATGCCCAATGCCCCCCTCAGAATATAAATGAACACTCGAGGGTCAGCTTGTATGGAAGTATGACACTAACAAGAAATAGAGTAACCAGAACAAGCACAACAAAATACTTGGATAAAATAAGGCACAGGGAATGGTAAAACCATCAAAAAACACCTAATGTAGAAGTAGTTGTTGTACCCGGGCAACAAAAAAAGAGTGCTATTTTTAAAAGAAAAGGGGGCTTGAGCATAACTCCGCAGTACAGCACTTCCCTAGTGCGAGGCTCTGGATTCAAACTCCAGCACCAGAAAAACAAGAAAAACCAAACATTCAGAGAATTGGGAAACTTTTAGAAAATAAACATGCATGTATGTATGCATGTAAAAACATGAAGGCAAAGATAGAAAAGTACAAAGTGTTTAAGGTAAAGCTGAAGAAGATACCTCTCAAAAAAGGGAAACAATGACAAAACAGAAAACAGGAAATAAAAGGCTTTAAAATTACAAACTCAATCCATGAAGCTCAATAGTCAACAGAACTTCTGAAGACAAAACACAGAAAATAGAGAAAAGGAAAACCAGACTCATGGAACAAATTTCCGATACCAGACCGTGGAAAATATCATGAACTGAGGTACGACTGTATAAAAAAAATTTCCCAGCACTGAAGGATACAAGTTCTCAGATTAAAAGAGCTCACTAGAGGCCAGGGATACAACTCAGCAGCACAATGCCCACCAGGCAAGTGCAAGGTCGTGAGTTTGATTCCTGATACCAAAAACCCCCAAAAAAACTCCAGCACACTAAACATAATTTTAAAGCAAGGAAATTTCAAATATAAAGAGAAAAGAACCTAAAAACTTTCAGGGATATAAAGCAAGTTACCCAGAAATGGCCAAAAATCAGAATGATATCCCAATTTTTGACATTAGCACAAGAACCTGGAGAACAGTAGAGCAATATCTTTAACATTAAAGGAAAATTATTTTCATCCCGAAAATCTAGATGAGTCAAACCATCAATCAAGCATGATCAAAGAGTAAGACCATAAGGTGTTCAAATTTTAAGTGATCAACTTGCACAGACTCTCTCTCAGAAACTCTTAGAGGAATACAAAGAGAAAATGAGAGGGTCCCAAGGTAAAGGAATTCTTGGCATGCATCATGCTACAGATCTACAGGTCAACGAACAAGACCTAACAAGAAAGATAGGCATTTCAAGGAGGGACATCTCCAAGGAGGAAAATGTGACCAAATAAAACAAATACATGTTATGTAACAGAGATGTTTTTGTCATGTTGTCAGAGACTTAAAGAGTAATAAGTATATAGAAAATTAATCTGAAAAAATGCTATTATTAACTCTAAAACCTATACAAGAAAGGAAATACCCTAAACGGCTTAGCAATAATCATTATTTATATAGTCAAAGTAAGTTTCTTATATCAATGTAACCAAAAACTGTGATATAACCATAGGAAAGAAGGAGAAGGAAGGAAAGTATGGGAGGCAGGGGCGGGTAACTTGCAAATGTGATGGACTATCAGGAGAGAAAGTGAAAAGCGTTAGAAGCAACTGGTAGACAGAATAACGGCCCTTTAAAGACTCCCATATCCTAACCCCAGACCAGGAACATGATAGGTTCCACGGCAAAGGAGAGTGAATGTTGCCAATCCACTGATTTTAAAGCAGGGAAACTCTCTGAGATTGTCCACGGTGAGCACAGAGATCCTTAAAAATGGAGGAGAAGGGAGCCAGACAAAAATGTGGCTACGGAAGAAGGGCGATGATACAAGGAGAGGACTCGGCCCACTGCTGCTGGCTTTGGAGATGAAGGAAGCAGACCCTAAGATAAAGAACGCAAGCAGCTTCCAGATGCTGGACTAGGGAAAAGCAGACTCTCCCTAGAAGGAACCCAGCCTTGTTCGCACCTTAGTTTTAGCCCAGTGAGAAACTTTTCAGACTCCTCATCTACAGCACTGTAATACAGACCTAGGTTGCTTTAGGTCACTAAATTTGTGGTACTTTGTCCCTGTAGCATCAGAAAATCATATTCAGTGGCGGGCTCCGAGGAACAGGTCATCAAGAGGAAGAGGGATGACAAACACTTCTTTGTAAGTCTATACTTTTCTTGTACTGTTATTTGACTTTTAAAACCATAAAGACACCAGGCGTGATAGTGCACACCTGTAATCCTAACACTTGGGAGGCTGAGGCAGGAGGATCATTTGGAATTCGAGACCAGTGTGGGTTACCAAGTGAGCTCAAGGCCAGCCTGAACTGCATAGTAAGACCCTGTCTCAAAAAGATCCCCCCTAAAAAAAGTAAAAAATAATAAAATTATAAAGATGCACCTCTTTCAGACGCAAGGAAAGCCTAAAGGGAAAAGTAGGAGCTAGCTAGGAAAGGGAGGGAAAGACCTCTGAGGAGGGAACACGTTAGTATGGGCACAGCCTGGTCTCTTGGAACATGGAAGCCCTAGCAGATAAGACCGGAGGGTAGTTCTCAAGCCTAGCAGACCGGAGACTGCCCAGCAGGTCCGACGCATGCCCTATTCACGGCTCCTCCAGGTAGAGTATGCGTGGTTGTGCGTACATACTTAGGAAGGGCTCAAAGTAAACACATTTTGCTGGGCCATCAGCTATATTCAACAGCAAAGCTGTTTAAATACTTGCATACTAAAACTAGCAAAGACATATTAAAGAGCTGAATACAAAACTTACATGGATTTTTAACCTAAAAACTGGAGACTTCAAGGTCCCTTCTCATTACGAAACCTACTTTAGATACAAAACTAATTGCTGACCACTCAGCATGGAGACTAAATCTTCTCTGTAATTAATGAGGGTCAGAAGAAAATTATGAGAGTATATAGTACACACACATCAAAGCCTTAGGAATTTTATACCAGCAACCTGTTGGTGGTTGCCCATCTGCCCAGAGTAGAGACAAGATACCCATTGGGTTCTACCCAAGAATAAGCTGACAAGCACCTCATTTTTTTTAAAGGTATCTGGGTCCTGCAACAGCCAGTTGGGTTAGCACAGCCTGGAGAAACAGAGAAAACTCATCACGCTAAATCCTTCCTGCTTGTCCTCTCTTAGCTATCGTCTGCCAGTTTCCCCCACTCTAAGCGCTGCCAGAATCACGGACAAGAGCCTCACTTCCACCATCCACACCCGTACACCTACAGCACAGGCCTCATTAGAGGACAGATTGAAGACGCCCCTTCCACGAAAGGAAGTCAACAAATAGGGCACATCTCTTGGGAGACAGTGTCCCTTGTGGTTTATAATACAAGGGTGGAAACTTTTTCTATTGTTATAGCTGTTTTTAAAACAATAACCACAAGACAGAGAACTGAATTTTGTTTTCTGTAAAGAGTCTCTACTGAACACAGAAAAGGGGCAGAAACCACATAGAAGTAAAGAGCATTTTAATTGGATTTTGTTTGGTTTGTGTGTACACATACACATTCAAAAAAGTCTAAGCTCAACTGGCTTTAAATTAAGAGCACAGAACATGAAATTTTAATGACACAATGATATATCAAAATACTCTACAAAGCTATATTACCGACAGTAAAGAAAGGGTGAGCAAGGAAGGCAAAGAGAAAGACACAGAGGTGGGGGTGAGGGTGGGCTCAGGAGGGAGGTGCAAGAAAGAACGTGGGACAAGACACAGGGCCACACAAAATGCTTAACCATACAAAGAAAATGGAAGCAACTGAATACTCCACAGAGACATGTCCTAGGGCCTGCAGAGCTGGCCAAAGGAAGTTACACAGTTGATGGCCAGCTGCTGGCTTGGGCCCTAGACTTCAAAGAATTGTCACCTTTTATCCTTGCCTTTGAATGGTTAATGCTCTGCTTAATCACTGTTCACAGCTCTTTAAATGTTCACTGAACATTCTGAGGCTTAGCTCAGGTTCCCCAGATGATCTACAATTTGGTGAATCAGTCATCTACAAGATTCTCCCCTGAAACGCTCGCTCATAAAATGTACAAGTGTTCAAAGGCACAATGGAAGTCAGAGGAGGAAAATGCTGCTTTCATTTAAAACAAACAAATAAAAAAAGGAAGGTATAACTTTTTGATTTACATAAAAAAAAACAGACTTCAGCAGAACCAGCCCCACCTCTGGCACTCAGTAACATCACAACCAGCACACCTGACTCTTCATATGTTCGTGTTCTACAAGCCTCAGTAAAACTAAACTATGCACCTTTCACTACACTCTGCAGCCCAAGGGGAATCCAAGTCAGGCTTGCCCAGGCCGGACTGCCCACCCATGCCAGACTGCCCACCCATGCCGACCCCCACCCATGCACCCTGTCCAAGCCAAGCACTCCGTACCTCACTCCAAGGGCACAGAAATACTCTGCCCTTTCCCAGCTGATCCAGCCTCCTTTTCAAGCTTCACCCCTGTCCCCTCTCAGCTCGGCCCCAGCATTTTCCCCTTCCCCCCAGGACTTGTCCCCAACCCCCTATCTTCTCTTGTCTGCTTCTCCAGCCTCCCCTTCTTCTGCCCCTACTTCCTCTTTACTTTTTCTCCTTCCTCAGGAGAGGAGGGAGGGCTTTCACAGAAATGTCTAGAACACAGAACCCAGACTCTATCACCCTGGGTTCCTTCCCCATCTCTGCATCTTTCCAGCCATATAACCTCAGTCAAATGGCCAAACTCCCCAACCGCTCAAATTCCTCAGTGAGTGAGGTGGAATGGGTCAATCACAAAGGCCTCTTCCAGCTCCCATGTTCTCAGTATCTCCATGTTCACCTGTACAATCTCCAAGAAAATGGTGACTTACACATATACCGAGAGAGAATGAATTCCAGAAACTCAGCAATCTGTCATCCCACGCTCACCTCCCCCAGACAGTCACCCACCCTGACTCTACGCCTCTCATCCTATACCATTCTACTCCGAATTATTTACAGGCAGTAAAAATTCACAAATCACATCAATCAAGGAAAAGATGAATTTGAAACCAACTGGAGCCTGAATCCTACAACCTTTCTTTCATGTCATTGGTCAATACTATGAATTTAACATCAAGTTAGCAAACAGAAAGAATGTAAAAATGCCAAAACAAATATCTGTGAATCTAAGAAGAGAGGTGCTATTGAAAACCCAAGACCATCTTATGTTCTAAAGCCCTCTAGTTTACCAACAAGGAGTCAGGCCCAGAGGCAGAAGCCACTACCCTCCGAAGTAGAAGTCTGGTGGCCAGAACAAAGACAACTGTCCTGCTGCTGGTCCAGAACTCTCCCACTAAGGCTTTGTGAGTCCATCTGTCCCTATTTCACACAGGCAGGTTAGATCCGAAACTACTAGTGAGAGCCCTCCACAGCAAACCTAACTCCACGTTCAGGGAAGGGCATGGAGAGCTGAGTTGGGATGACCAGGTGATTACAAATGCTGCACAATAAAAGCTTTCTGTCCTGGGCCCTGCCCTTTCATTCTCTGCAAAGAAAACTCACACTCTGTTATCTGTACTGAACTCTATTTTAGAGACGGAAAAAGGGGAAAAGCTGAACAGTTCTTTGTTCCACCAGTAAGAAGCACTTTCTCGTCTTTTCTCATGACTTCAACCCACTCCCATATATTCCCAGTCTCTTTTAAAAGTTTACAGGAACTCCTCAACTACAACAAATATAAACAGGGAGGTGGAAGAAAGGGCCACTAGGGGTGGCACTGTCTGAGGATGAGGATGAGCTCCATCCCTTCACCCACAGGACAGAGCTCACTTCATTTCAGCTGCTAATTCCCGGTAGCAAAGTCACCAGAGCCAGGTGTCACAGGTCCTTCAGCTGACAAATGTGCTCTCTGCAGCACCTGGCAAACTCCTTCCTAACCATCTATTCCAGCAGTGCCCAGGGCAGAGGTGCCAAAAGACCCGCCCTTCCCTCTTTGCCCCCCTCAGGCTGAGAGGGACACCTCAGGGCTTGGCTGGCGAGGAGCTATTTAAAGCAGAATCAGAAGGGTGTGGCAGAAAATTGCTGGCAGTACCCTCCTGTTCCTGCACCCCTCCCCCCAGAACACACACCCACTCCGCAGATAGCCAGCTACCTCATCCCAGTCTGAGGGCTGAAGACCCGGAGCTCTCACATGTGCACTGTGTGTTTTCTGTCACTGACACTGCTGCCCCCCTTGCTGCCCACCCTACCTGTAATTCACCACCCCCTTTCAGTCACTACCAAGGAGAGCCGAGACAGGCAAGCCGTCCCTGGCCTTCACCCACGAGAGGAGAGGCACAAAGAGGCGGGGTGGGGATGGAGTCAGAGGCCTGACATGCCAAGTAGGTTCCATGACTGTCTAAATGAACCTCCCTCCCACTGACAGTGAAATCACTTCTAGCAATTTCAGCAGGTCGGCCCCGTGACAACGGAAGCATCCCAGCGACCTGTTTAAAGCAAAAATCCAAAGGCTCAGCAAGAACATGCTGGGGAAAACCCAGAAACCAGATAACACCAGCCACCCTCAGTGGGATTCCTTCTCCTTTTATGTAGCCATGTAATAGCATAATAAATTCTGGCTGCCCCAAGGAAGCATGCACTGGTGAATTTCAAAGCCATCTTATGAGAGCTGAGGCGGGGAGGGTGTTGATGGAGAATTCGACAGCACATTCTCCCAGGAAAGGCCCATAATGACTTCAAGCCTCCTCCCCCTCTATCTTGAATGTCGCTACCGCTTATCAAGGAAACCACGTCAGAAAGCAGCAAGGTGGGAACCAGAGATGCCCGGGAATCCGGAGAAAGGAATCGCTTTCTGTCCCTCTCGGCGATGGGCTGCCTAGCAGGATGCTGTCAGCCACTCGGCGAGATGCAGAGGCACCGCGAGATGGGCAGGCACCGAGTACCCGACACACACACCCCAACGCGTCGTCCTAGCGCCTCCGCAGCCGCCCACTGCTCTGGGACTGGGGCTCAGAGGAATGAACACACCTGAAACCCTCCACCCTGCTGCTCGTTGCCTCCTTCTTTCTCTGGCTGCTGCAGAGAGGCCCCGGTAGTTTCACTTCACAGCACAAACCCACCCGGGCTTCCACGCCTCCTCCACCCACCCAAGCGCAGCCGGCCCAGAGTGGCGGCCACGCTCCGGGCAGAGGCCCCGATCGCATCCCTCAGCCACCACGAAAAAGAAAAGAAAGAAACCTGGAATCCCCCCAGATCCCCGCATTCTAGCGAACTTTCCTTCAAGGACTAGGAATCCAGCGGGCAGGCAGGACGCAAGGCTCTCCGTGGGGGACCACGGCGTCCCGTGACCACAGGGCGATGCTCTGGGGGAGGGGGTCCCCAAGTCCCTCCAACAGCTGGCCCTTTAAAAGCACCTCCTCCGAGCGCGGAACAAAGGCGCCGCCCGCGGGGGTCGGCCGCGCACAGCCCGGGCGCCGCGGCGGAGCGGCGAGTGCGGCTGGCGGGAGGGCAGCGCGGGCGGGCTTACCTTGCGGGTCGCCGGGCGGGCCGGCTGCGCGTGTCCTGCCCCGCTAGCGCTACACGCTGCAGTCGGCCCCGCTCTGTTTTTCTGAGACTCGGCGCTGACTTCACCGACACTCCGCGACTGGCCAATGGGCTGCGGCGCCGGGCCCTTCATTAGCATACCTCTGGAACCGTCCACTCTGGCAGCGCCCAGGGGGCGGGGCGGGACTGGCCGTGACAGGAAGGAGCGTGTGCGCCAATAGGAGGCGGGGAAGCGCCCGCCGCCCCGCCCGCTACCTTGGGATCCAGAGCTGGCCTGAGGACCTCCGCTGATAATGCGCGCGCTCGCACGTTCCGAGTAACGTTTCCTACGAGCGCCCCCCGCGCGGGCCAGTCTCCTGTTCGGGTCTTTCATAGAGGTCGTCCGTGGGACTCTTGGAAAGAACCTCAGGCATGAAGTAACGGCTGATGTGTCTTGACTACAGAGACATCGCTTAATTTCTGTGCCCCAGTTTGCCCATCTACAAGATGGTATAGTAGTACCGATTTTGGAGGATGTTGTGAAGATTAATAAAGTTAACATAGTAAAGTGTAGAGACTGGTGCTTGGCCATCGTGCTGCATACGTGTTTGCTGCTATCGTTACTACACTCTATACCAGGCAGGGTACTTGTTTGATGCTCATAGCCTTATAAGAAAGGCGCTATTAACAATCCCTGTTTTTCAAATGGAAAAACTGAAATATATTTCAGTGGCTTGCCTGACTTGGCACAGCAAGCAGTGTAACCAGACTGCAAACTCAGGTTCAGAGTGCAGCTCCTCTTACACACTCAAGAGTTCAGCAGGCATCTGCCCTGGGGTTGTTTTCAAGGCCCTCCCCTTAAGAAGCTTCCATTCTAGTGAGGGAGAGACACAGAAAAGGTCATGGGCAGTGTGAAGAGTAGAGTGAATAGAATAGAATAGGGTCATGTGCAAGTGGAGAGAAGGGCACTGTGTTAGATTGTGTTCGGAGGTGATCCCTGCGCTTACTACTCGGGCCTCCTCCAGTTCCCTTCACAATTGCAGAAAAGGAAACGGGGCACCAGAAAGCGGAAACTGCCTGCCCAAGGTCACAGAGCCAGCGAGTAGCTAATGTGGAACTTGCTTCCTCCACACCCAGCTTCCCAGATCCCTAGGACATCCCTCAAGGTGCCACAGTCACCCTCCATCTAAGCGCAGCTAAGCCCCTTCAGCTGCACTTGGCAGGAAGCTTCAGCCAGAGCACGTTTCTGGCTACCAGACAGTGTGTGGTGGGTTAAGGACAGGCCTTGGTAACTGCACTGGCTCATGGGAAACCCATCCGTGAAGATTCTTAAAGTCAAGGAACACCAGCTTAGCTGTGTTTTTAAAAAAAAGCAGAGGACTCCTAGCTCCCTGGGGGCTTACTCTATAAGCCAGGAGACAAGAAGCCACTACCAAGCCTAGGAAGCCTCAAGCCTATGCCTCATTCCACTGCTTTGCAAAGAACAATTCTCCGGCTCTAATATTAATTGCATTGCGATCTGGGCAAAACAGCTCTTTCTGGGCCGTAAAATAATAAAAATGGCAAATATATATTGGGCATGCCTAGTTTGCTATGAACTGTGCTGTACGTGTGCTAAGAACCTTAACGCACACCACACCACAAGCCCAGGCCTCAAGGACTATCATTAGCATGAAGTTACCCACAGAGATGGAACACAATGCGATGAGAAACTAAATCAGTTGCTTAAGCAGTATATTCAGTACAACACCATTGACAATAGTAAAAATAATAATAATAATCCAAATGCTTGATTTGAGTGAATTAGTTAAAATAACAGTACAATCATTTGACGGAACAGCATATAGTCATAAAAATTGAGTTACATTTGACGCTTTTTTTGTTTTTGAGACACAGTCTTGCTTTGTGCCTAAGTTGGCCTCACAGGGCTCAAGTGATCTTCCTTCCTAGGTTCTAAGTAGCAGGCATGCACCCCCTCACACCTGGCTACTGACATTTACTGACAAACAAAGACGCTCATAATGTACTGTGGAATGGAAAAGTAGGTTGAAAACTGGTTTCATATAATCCCACTATAATTTTTCTTATTTAATTATAAGCAATTATTTTTACTCATCTTTATTTTTCTGAGTTTCTTCCTTCTCAAACATCTATCAAATTGTTCAATGAAAATAAAACAAAATAATTTTAAAATGATAAAGCCACCCTATTCAGGGAGATATGATCTGTAGTTAAAGCCATCTCGGAAAATGGAAAATTATCTCAAGGAATCCTAAGTGAAGACAAAGTCTTTAAGTCATGCCTCTGCTGATTCTAGTCTGTGACTTTGCCGCATTTCTCCCTGTAAAGCATAACGTGACTGTGAGAGTTCGTGAGAGAAATGGAAAAATATTGGAAGGACAGAAAGGAACAGAAAAATAGAAACAAAACTTCTACTGTCCTCTGAGGTCCATCTCAAATATCATGCTCCAATGACATTTTAATGCCAGAAGCAATCCAAGAAATCATCAGCTATACTTACACCAGTTCATTCATTTCTCCAGTCATTTGCTGATTCATCTGGGTACCAGGCGTGGTGCTAGTTGCTGGGGATCTGGCGGTGAAAGAGAGAAGCCTGATTCCCTACTTCCCATGGGCAACCCCTGAGGAAGCAGAAGACCAGGTAAATTGACAGAGGCAGGGCCTTCTCTATGTTGAAAAGAGTCCCATATTGGATTTAATACTCTGTTCTCCCATTCTCAGAGTTCGTAACGTTTGAATAAGGGGCCCTAAATGTTCATTTTGTACTGGGCCCTACAACGTATGTAGTCACAGGAGCACCGGAGCCTATGAGTGTCAGTGACAGCCGAGAGTAAAGGTTGGGGCTCTCCGCTCTCTGTACGCGTTACCCTACACCGTGCAGTCTCATTCCCGGTTCCCCAGGGAAGTGGGAGTGCTCCCACTTTTCAGCTCTGTGTCCTTCATTTCTTCCTTTCGTGTGGAACTTACTGTGTTCGCCATGAATTCACATATAGTTTTATTCTTCATTCTCTGTCGCACTAGATTTAAACTACACAAGGCCGTGGCTCGTGTCTGCTCATCATAAACAGTGCTTAGTACTGTGCTTCACACACTGGTAGAAATGTGCTCAAGTTTAATTTAATCTTATTAGTAGCTCTCATTTTCTCTTCCTGTGCATCAGACTATTCCCAGCAGTCTTTCTGCTGTTGGAGAGAAATAAAAATATGAAGCAGCAGAGTTGTGCACACAAACCAGGATTGTCAATATGCTACAGGAAGCACCACCTGAGCAGGCCACGAATGTGAGGAATTAAGAGAGGGGAGGAGTTGTCTGCCTTTTCTCATCTTCAGGGTCACTCAGGCTGGACATGGGGAAGTTAGATTAGCCAGTCCAGAGATGGCCTTAGCATAATGGTGAAGGATGCAGATTCCAGAGCAGAGACACCAGGCAGAATCCTGCTCTGGTGCCCCGTGTGGAACTCTTGGACATGTGTTCTTCTCCTGTGACATGCAAGAAACGCAATTCTCCTGAGGTTTATTTTCAAGCTATAGATTAGACCATGCATGTAAAGTGCTTACACACTGCCTAACACACATTAGCCCTGAATAAGTGGATATTATTATTATTACTAGAAGGCAACATGAAAGAAAATACTTTCTTAAAACATGAGGGTTTTGGTAAGCTTATTTCTCCAATAAGTTCAAGGTTAACCATAGGCCTTTTCAGAGATACTGTGCTAAACAATATCAGGAGAGAAGAAAACTGAACGAGAGAAAAAGAATTATGAATCTAAGAGTTTAGCTGCTGTATCACAAAAAACAGTGCTGATAATTTGTGCCTAATTTATTTTGTAGCATCTCAAAGAAAGTGAAGTATATACTGGAAATACCAAAATTGCCTTAAAGAATTGATTCTCATGTTTCTTAATGGGTACAGGGGTAAAAATGCAAATCTGCCCATTGGGGCCTAAGGCCCAGGATGGATTTGAAGGTCATAAGGTATCAGATTCAAGAATTGCGCCTTCGGGGGCTGGGAGTATAGCTCAGTGGCATAAACACTTGCCTGGCAAGCGCAAGGTCCTGAGTTCGATCCCTGGTACCGGAAAAAAA
>PVLD010003349.1:0-85178 GCA_004027595.1 Dinomys branickii | reverse complement strand
GTTCGGTCAGATGTCTGTGGGCCAGGTGGGAAACAGCAGGAATCACTGCTCTTAGACTGGTATGAACCAGAAGTCCCAAGACTAGTTACCAGGCCTCTGTAATCAGTCCAAAACACTTGCTTCAGTATGTCCTGTGTAAAAGCATGGGTACATAAGAGAACTCCAAATATGCAATACAAATTATACTGTATTTAACCAAATACACATGATTTGGTTGGGGAATTATGTTATACTATTAGTTAAAATAAACACATTTACATGCAGGCCTGAGTAGACATTTGAGAATATTAGAAGTACAGAATGCTTGTCTGTCAGCTATCTTGTCCAGAACAATCTCCCCTCAGTCGAGGATTTAGACAGGGTGAGGAGATGGCAGTCTGAAGGCAGCTGCTGGAAGATCTGTTTTTTTCTGACTAAGACAGGGGATTTATTGATCAGAAAATGCTGAGTTAACTTTAGAAGACATACTATTCTAAAATAATTTAGTGAGTTAAGTGTTTACTAGAGAAAACCACTTTTAGGGTTGGTGGACACAGTGGACAAGTCTAAGAGAGGCTTTCTGAATGAGACTTGGAAGAAAGGGGGAAGGAGCCAGGGAGGAAGAATAAGAAGAGGTGCACAGTGAAACAGGCAGAGAGAAACAGGGTGCAAGACAGCAGGGGATCATTCTGAATGGAACGAGAGGATAATACAGTGATTTCAGAAATGAGGCAACCACCTTGCAAAACTAATATAACCATAACGAGGTTAAAAAATCAACAATGGTGTTAAGAGAATGATATTCTAGAAGCTGTTGAAAGCTTGCGGCTAGAAGAATTCACTGCAGGAAGTCATTTCAGAGAACCAAATTGAGTCACATGAGTGTCTTGGGATGTGAATTACTCGGAGATGCAGATGTGAGAGACATCATGTGCTGAGAGGACAGGCAGAAGGGGGCTGGCTGTGGCACCCATCAGCTTTCAGCCTCTGCATCACTTAGCAGTTCTGGCCTGTCACTTCATTTACTTGCGCCGTCCTCACTGGGCAAAATCTAGATCTTTATCTACCTCGGTCCACTGTCTTGAATAGCACTCGGCTGTTCTCTCTAATCACTTGGGCATATTCTTTAGGGATCCTACCATCTGCTTCCTACCTGTCTGAGCCAAGGGACTCATCCAGGAACACATACACTGTCTGTGAGAGTAGGTAGTTCTGGGAAAGTTACCCCTTCTCAATAAGTTACCTGTCTGGAGCCCTCTTTAAATTGGCAATCTAAGCAATGCTTGGCTGGCTCTGTCTCTAAGGAGAAAAGAATCTGAGAAAATCATGGCCAAGGGAGTGTGGACAACTGGACTTGTACAACAGAGAATTGGACAAAGATAGCTTTCCTCTCCCTTAGGCCAAAAAGACCAAAGACTTTTTCATCTGATCTTGCAGAGAAGTAGAGCAGAACCAGAAACCAAGCTAGAACCAAGTTTCTATAACTCTAGATAGCCCAAGGTGTCACCTCCAAAGAAGGATTATTAATGGCAAACCCTCCAATCAGACAAGAAAGTAAGGACCCCAAAGCATCAGTGGCAACTTGGACTCAGTACGACCCCTGGACAAGGTTCCATGAGTTAAATAATGTGGTCCTATCAACTAGTATTCAAGCCACAGCCTGCCCTGTAGGTGCTGGATGGATGAGGCCCATACTTTGGCCTGCTCCAGGGCTTCTAATATCAAAAAGCTCATGAAGAACAGAAAGCAGAGCCAGTCAGGTGGTCCTGGGTTCTAGGAAGAACTCTCAAGCTGATCAGTTAGCTAGTAACATGTGCCTACTCAGTTAGCTAATAACGCGTGCCTACTCTGGCCCAGGTCTCTTACTCAGAGATGGGGAAACAGCAAATGAGATAGAGCCCTGTCCTTGCAATGCTGGTCTGGTGGGAAAGACTAACAAACACATAGAGAGAAGGCCATGTAGTAGATGCACTAGTCAATAATCTAATGATTTTTAGTATATGCATAATGGTTTGCGAACATCTTCATTATCGCAAAAGAAACTCTATACCTATTAGCAATCACTTGCCAGTTCTGCTCTCCTTCCAGTCCATGGCAACATCACCAGAACACTTTCTATCAGTATAGATTTTCTTGTTCTGCCCATTTCAAATAATGCAGTCTTACATGACCTCTTGTGTCTAGCTTCATTCATTTAACCCAGTGTTTTCAAGGTTTGCCCTTGTGGTATGTATAAGAATTTTGTTATTTTGAATGGCTCAATAATATTCAATATATGTACACTACCATTTTTTATCCATTCATCAGTTGATAGGTATTCGGGTTGTTTCCACTATTTGGCTATTCAGAACGGTGCTCCTGTGAATCTTCACGTACAAGTTTCTGTACAAGCATATGTTTTCAGTTCCCTTGGGTATATACCTAGAAGCAGAATTACTGAATCAGACAGTAACTGCATTTAACCTTTCAGGGAACTGCCAAATTGTTTTCCAAAGCAGCTGCACAATTTGACATTCGCTCCAGCAATGTATGAGGGTTGCAATTTCTCACACCCTCACAAGTACTCGTTATTGTCCATCACTTTTACTAAAGCCACATTAATGGGTCTAGAGCAGCACCTCATTGGGGCTTTGGTTTGTAGTTCCCTAGTGACAAACGCTGTTGGGCATCTTTTTATGCACTTATTGGCCATTTATTTATCTTCTTAGGAGAAATATCAATTCAAATATTTTGTCTTTTAAAGTTGGAGTTTTTGTCTTTTTGTTGTGGAGTTCTGTGAGTCCCAGTAGAGGCCTTATATCCAGGCCTTCGGGTACAGGAGATGAGTAAAGATGCACATTAGGGAAGGCTCCCAAGTGGAGATAACATCTAAAACTAGAAGGATGAGTAGGAAAAAGTAGAACTATCATTCCTTTATTCAACAACTACTTACTTAATTTTCCTTAAAGGAACCTAGACACTGGGGTCAGCAAAAATTAATCCGGTCCTCACCCTCGAGGAGACAGTCAGCTATTGCAGATTATCCACAGGCTCTCCAGAGTCCTGGGGTGACCTCACCCTGAGTCTTCCTAGGTTTCCAAATGTGTCCTCAGTTTTCTGGCCACACTTGATTTTAACCTGATAAGCTCTTGGGAGAACTTGGGTAGTTGCTTATTTCTAGTGGTTGCCTGAGAGCTAGCTGACTGGCCCGGCCTGTTGTACTCAGATCCCTGTGATCCTTTCCCCACTTTCCTGAGCCAAATTATTCATTGCAGTCAAGCCTCCCAAGGACCAAGTGGGTTTCCAAATATACAGGGCATCACTGGTAGAGACTTGACCCTACTTAGGGTAGGCTGCTCCAGTATATTACAACTTTTTAAAAGTAGGTTATAGAGCAGCACTATTACACAGTTGTATTTTAAAAATAATTCTTCATGGGGAGAAATTTGGCAAGGATAAATAAAATTTAGTAGGAATGATTTATGTTTTTTGCTTTTGCTCATCCATAGTTTCTTTTTCATGATGGCTATATCTTGCTAATATCTTAAGGTAAAATAAAGTTGGTGCCACAAAACAAGGTAAGAATTTAAAACCACCATCCTATACTGTGTGTTTTATAAATGTGAATAAAGATTGTGATTTATTCTGTTTTGGAAAGGTCAATCATGTCATTTGCTAATTAAAATATCACAGAGAGTGATTTAGAAACGGGTTAATTTGCTTATACAACAGAAAATCCTCACTTGTTCCTATTGGCTGCCCAGGCCTCTCAAATTTAGCTGCCAAATCTTGGCATTTACCAGCCTCTAAGAGTGTGAAACCCTGGGTGAGGGAGTTCTCTTGGACTGGACTACAGAAGCTTAGACAGAATTGCCACAGAAGCATCAAAACAATAGAATGTGATGTCGTGGGCATCCCAGGGGGAAAGACGCTAGATTGAAATGCACTTTTGCATCATTGATTTTCCCTGCTGATTGAGCCCT
Organism: Dinomys branickii; assembly: GCA_004027595.1. Taxonomy (NCBI): domain Eukaryota; kingdom Metazoa; phylum Chordata; class Mammalia; order Rodentia; family Dinomyidae; genus Dinomys; species Dinomys branickii. The sequence continues at coordinate 81,237 of PVLD010003349.1, read as the reverse complement.
GTTTATCTCATTTGGCAGATAAGCCTCAAAGTGCATGAACTATTTGTGCCTCATTAGTTTCTAATAGATTGATTTTGCTAGGATTGCGAATTGGTCATCTTGTATTGCAGCCTGTAGAAGCCAGTTCTGGCTCAGCCTCAAAGGCACAGGAACACAGAACCACAGCAGCCCCTGAAACCACCACCACTGGAAAAAAACTGGAGAGATGCCCTAAGACCAGGCCTTAGATCCTTTTTGGGACCAGGTAGGATAAAACGTGAGTGGAGACAACAGCAAAGAGCATCATTTCTGCTTTCTTTTGTTTGTATTTCATGTATTCTATTTGGGGTCGCTCTCCTCTTTTCCCTGGTATTCCTCCCCCTCTCTCCCTCTCCTCCCCCACTCCCTTCCTTTCCCCCTTAGTTGAAACAAATTTGAAGACTATAAGATGGCAGCCACTGAACTACTTACCATATAATGATTCCACAGAAAAGCAAAATATAAAATTGAACTTATGGTCTAAAAGCATTGCTTTATAAAAGTATAGAGAGGAGCCGGTTGTGGTGGCACACACCCATAATCTCAGCTACTTGGGAGGCCAACACAGGAGGATCACAATTTCAAGGCCAGCCTACAGGAATGCAATTTAGCAAGATCCAGAGTCAAAGTAAAAACTAAAAGGGCTTGTGATGTAGCTCAGTGCCAGAGTGTTTACCTGGTCTGCCAGAGGCCCTGGATTCGATCCCCAATACTAAAGGGGAAAAAACACACAGAACAAGAAGATGAAACAAAAACTGAGAGCCAAATGCAGATGGCGGTAGCTTTGAGATATAGAAATAGAGATATTAATATAGAGAAATGATTTTTTCTTTAAACTTTCCTGCATTTTCAAAATTAGTTAAAGTAATTAGTAGCATATTATCAGAAATTTTTCTTTAGAAGTACAGGTACATAAAGTCATAAAATGGCACACACATGGGTAATAAAGGGAGTTCATTATTCTTCAGCAAGGTATATTGGCCCCTGCCCATTAAAAAAAGACAGAAACTAACTCAGGCTAGTCCAAATCAACAAAGTAGGTTGACTTGGTAATTAAAATGTCCAGGGTAAACCAGTTTCTGGGAAAAACTGATTCAGGGACCCAAGGGTCATCATCAGATCTCTCTCGTCTCATCTCTGCTTTTCTCTGAATATTGTCCACATCCTTGTCTACTCCAGACCAGATTGCCTTTTCCACCTAAAGGGGAACTAGATACTCCCAGATTGATACCCTTCAACCCCTGCGAACCCAGAAGTAAGAAGTCACTCCCCAGTAGCTTGGCTCGGTAAGACAAACACTGCAGAGAGACTGGTTGGACCAGTTGGGGTCATGGACCATGATGAGTCGTCCCTGAAATAATCAATGTGACAAGGGGATTTGTCGGCCCAGGTCACGTGTCATGGTGAGGAGCGATGCCAAAGGAATGGATGAAGCACAAGAGCATTCAACTAAAAACTTCCAAAGACAGAGACGTCTCCCTAGGGTCACATGATGTAGGCTAGCTAGACGCTAAGTCAAGGCAGGCATGGTGGTGAATAATTTCAGCTCTCTAGGAGGCTGAGGTAGGACGATCATAGATTTAAGCACAGCCTGGCCTGCTTCATGGTTGAATGAGACCCTCTCTCTCTCTTTTAAAAAAAATATAAAGAAAAAAAGAAAATTAAAGTCTGGGGCTGGGGATATAGCTCAGTATGAAAACGCAGATGGACTATTAATTAAACCATAGCACAGACAATAAATCCTAGACCATGAGAATCCAGGGCCAGAATGATCTGAAGAACCTTCAAGGAAGAGAAGGGATATGAGCCACGTTCAGAAAAATGATAAATTTTGGAAAACAAATAGAAATTAGAATGTCATTTCAGACTATGGGAATATCCAGGGCACAGCCATGGAGATGGTCAAGCGCAAGATGTGTGAGAACAGAACAAAGGGCTTAGGAACCCTCTGTAATAGTCTAAGTTACAGGGAAGAGATGTAAGTGGCAGCGAGAGTGCAGAGTCCTTGAAAGCTAAACTCGCAATTTTGAATTTTATGTGGCTGACAATGAAGAGTCACAAAAGTTAAACGAGGAGTGGTGTGATGGAGGTGCATACAAAAGCAACCTGTCTGGTGGCAGCAGCAGGACAAACTGGAGCCCAGAAAGATTAGTGGGAAGAAGTTACTGTCATAGTCTTGGTGTAAATTAATAAGGGCTCAAACTGGGGAGGCGACCATGAGGCATGGAAAGGAAGATGTTTCATTCATTGACTCAGTCAGTGAACAAATATTTATTAGTCACTGAGAACCAGGAACTGTGTTATATTTGGGCAATACTCATAGAGGAAAGCGTAGCAAGACTTTTCTTCTGCTGAGACACAGGTCCTCAGTAGAAGGTGCCCAAAGATGGTCCTACAGCTGACCAGGATCATGGCATTGCCATTAAGAGAAGTAGAAAGGAGAAAGCCTGACTTTGGGTGTGTAAAAGCAAATAGTTTTGAGTTTGGTTTAGGTACAACAGGACAGATACAAGGGATCATCCAGCAGTCTCGGGGGTATGGAGGACTTGAAGGGGGAAGAAATGTGGGGCAGAGGCTGAAGATAGGGATACCTCTGCAAGGAAGGAGGTTCAAATCCACTAGAACTTGGGAAGGTCTGAGCCAGCCTCCCTGAGCTTCATTCCAAGCCCAGAGCAGGGAGAGAAATTAGGATCTCTTTGCCTGCCTGCATCAGATGTATTATAAAGTTGTACACAACCGTGCCCCTTCCTGTGACTCCTAGCACAATGGTCCTGTCAGCCACGCTCAGGCTGAGATGTCTTTTCAAGAAGTTGATTGTTTGAAACCTCCTATGTTACTCCCTTTCCACCTCCGGTTTAAATGACACTTTTCCTTCCTCTCAGCTAGGAAAGGGTGTACTGCAACCACGTGTTTATTCCTGTGGACAGGAATAAATTTTGTTCGCATGTAGCAAGAATATTTATATCCAATCCCATAATATCACAGCAGGCATAATTATAGACAATCCTGTGATTGCATTGTGGGTATCAGGCATCAAAAACCAACCCAGAGTGCTGCAGAGACCAAGGGGACACAGTTATTGGGACAGAGGGCCGCTGGGCCAGCTGATGCCCCTGTGAGAAGCCTAGCCAAAAACGGGGTGCGGGGGTTATTCACAGATTACAGAGGGGCTCTACCACCAAAGGTGGGCAAGGAAGTGACAATTTCACAATTATACAGCTCAAACTTCTGTTTCAGTAGAACTCCATGCCTTTGTTAATAACTATAAAAAATTATAAAATCAATGCTTATTCATTGCAGAGAGTACAGGAAAATAACCATAATCCCACAATCCAAAAATAGCACTAGCAGGTTTATATTTGTCATTACAGCATGTTACTTTGCATGTGTGTGTTTTGTGGTATACTGTAGAGTATTATTTTTATTTTTATTTGTATATGTTTGCAATAGGTAATAAACACATTCATCATGGAGAATTGGTATCTGTATTGGTATATATATCACATCTATACATTATTTATTTCATTTAATATTACAACTACTTCTTCATCTGAGGGGGTACTGGGGATTGAAACAGTACCCCCAGTACTCACTCTAAGCTACATTCCCCAGCATTTTTTTTTCTTTGAGACAGGGTTTTACTAAGTTGCTGATTTGCTTAGATGGGACTCAGAAATGGAGTCCTCCTACCTCAGCCTCCCAGAGTGCTGAGATTACAACCATGTGCCACTCACTACACCTAGTTGTCACATTATTTAGGTGTATTACAAACAAACCATTATTGAAAAAAAATTTTACTGTATGCTTACCTGGTGAGAAAGAGATCATTATTACAAAGGTGATTTTCCGAGAGTCAGGCTCACCCACTGTATTTCCGACGTGCTGATCCCTATGACTTCCCGAAATGCAGGAAACTAGACTGCATTAACTTGTGGTAGTGGCGCACTTTGATCATGCCTTCCCCTAGATATTAAAATGTTTTTAATATGATATATTCACATAGTGACGTACTATATAGCAATTAAAATAAAGTAGAGCTTCATCTATCAATATAAGTATTAGTATAAGATGTGCAAAACAGATATATAATATAAAATATAATTAATTGTCTAGGTGTGTAAAAATGTCTCAGGCTTACAGAAAAACTGAGCAGAAAAGTTCAGAGAGTTCATTCTCAGACTCCTGCACCGGTTTCCTCTCTTCAGCATCTTGCGTTTATGCAGTGCGCTTGTTACACAACTGATGAGGAAGTACTGATGCGTGTTACCTACAGCCCGTGGTTCCCATTAGGCTTCAGTCTTCGTTGCGTACACTCTGGATTTTGGCAAATGTAAAGTGACATGCAGCCACCATACGGTATCAGCTGAAGTTTCGCTGCCCTACAAACCCTCGGTGCTCCACCTATCCCTGCCCCCTCTGCCCACACACCTGGCAACTTCTGCTCTTTCTCTCTCCCCATAGTGTTGCCCTTTCCAGAATGTCATGTAGCCAGAGCCGGAGTATGTAGCCCTTTCGGTATGCTTTTGAATAAAAATTTATTACCCACTATTATGAAGAAAATAAAAATCACCAAAATTTCACTGTTTTGAGATAAACACTATTAACCGTACAAGCAATTTATCTGTTTCACACAAATAAGATCATCATGTGCAAAGTATCACATTACCTTTTTCTACTTCACCACATAGTATGAAACTCACATGACTCTAGATGATTTTTTATAATTCTGGGGGGGTACTGGGAATCGAACTCAGGGCCTTGTGCTTGCCAGGCAGGCACTATGAGCTATATCCCTAGGCCTCTAGATAAGCTTTTAATTTTTACTTTTGCGAGAACGTTTCATTGTGTGGAATAATAAATTAATGAGTTAACCAATCCTTTACTGTCAGACACTTCATCTGTTTTCACTGGGGCAGCAATTTTTCTGGCCTTAACCTCCTCTTAAAATAGAAAAGGGTCTTAAGGTTTCCAGAGACTGAGAATACAAGACTATACAGAACAGCCTTCTGTCTCTGTGTCACCAGGACATGTTTGACATTAACTATGAATTCCCTGTGGCCAAGAATGTTGTCTTTCATTCTTCCTTCTCCTTTGTCAGAGTTTATTTAGCATGTAGCAAGTACTTCATGAACATTTAAGTGCCCTGAAACCACTTACTATGGGGTCATCTCTAAGGAAATTCCCAAGCCTCTGTGGTACAGATCTCTTAAGAGCTGGTGCTGTACCTAAGGACCAAGGAAGAGATATGTGTGATGAGAGGTAGCCATACTTTGAAGAACAGATGCAGATGGATGCCTTAAAGAACTGGGACAATGGCTTGGGTGGGGACAGAGGGTAGTGGGTGTGTGGCCAAGAGACAGTAGGGTGGGAAAATAAGAACTTGGCACTGCTGTCCTGGGCCATGACGGCCTTGAGGGACGAGAGTTTTGTGTAGGCAGAAGCTCTAAGCCTCCCCAGAGAGTATTTACTTTTTTCAGGCAGTTTATCACACCAACTTCCAGCTATTTTGACTTTGGGTAAATAGTTGAGCTTTGATGGCTTCAGCTCCTGAAGGGGAATATAAGGCCATCATCTCAGAATTGTGGTGCAGATTAAATGAGATCATATATGCAACATGCTAAGCAAAGTACCTGGCATGTTGTATGTGCTCAGTAAATGTTAGCAATGATGATGATGATGATAATGATAAAGGTCTGTTCTTAAAATCTGACCAGTCACCCCAAGAGCACAGCATAACCAAGGCAAGATCAGCACGATTCTTACAGAAGCACTTTCCACCTAGACAAGAGCTCTGTGCCTTTCACCATGCCAGGCATGACCTGGATTCACATGGGTGGGGAACTACAGGAGCAAAACACAGGAACACCCCATTAGGTGACTCAAAAAGAGTTCGGGCTATTTTCATGACTTTTGCATGCAAGCTGCAGTCTAGATGTGTGTTCCCTGTGTTTGTATTTATGCTCATATGTAACCATCTGTCACGGCTATCTTTCAGCTGCTAAAGTTGGCCATCGAAGATGGGTTTTCAAATGGACATATGGCCTTTGAAGTTCTATTTCTCATCCAATAAGGAGGTTTCTGTCTGTACATGTCCTCCTGTAATCTAGGAGACACCCTACATTCACCCTTTCACTCATTCCCAAGCAAACCTTTGTGACTCTATCGTCAGAGCAGACCCAGGTCTCTCCTCTTTCTGCATGAGTGGTGGTACTCTAGAAAGCCTCCTCCACCCCTCCCTAGACCAGCAACCTCTGACACACTTGTGGGCCATTCTCCTCCAGAACTCAGCATGGATCAAAAAACTGTAAATCACATCATGACTCTCTACCTATCTTAGGCTGAGTTCCTGGAAGCAGATTCTGACATGAGGATTCATAGGCAAGTGTTTTACTTAAAAAGTGCCCCAGGACACAAGAGTAAGGGGATAGAGGAGAGGTTGGACAGGAAAGAAGGAGATGCCAAGCAAGAAGGAAGCCTCAAAGCCTAGATTTCAGACACAGTCCCAGCTTGCTCTGGAAGGCTAAGGGTTGTCAACTGAATAAAGAATCTTGTTCCTCTCAAAGACAAGGGGCTGGGGTAACTGGGGTAGCTGAGTTTTTGGCTAAAGAGGCTTTGGAAAGAGCTTTCTGTGTGACCAAAAACTTCTATATGGCAGCACTTTGCTCTGGTGGTCAAGGGCTCTCCTTGGAACAAAGTTATAGGTACTTGGAACCGCAAGCAAACAGAGCCTGAGGACTCTCGCACAGTGCAACTCACCTTACTTTTGAAAGGGCTTATCTGAAAGTACGGTATGTCCTAAGACTGAACTCTGTTCCCTTGCCTCTTCCCCTCATTTGTACAAACTTGGCTCTTCTCTGAAATGACTTAAACAATTATTGCTTCTTCTTCCCCTTCAGACTCTTGAATATTCAACGTCCCCCTTTCTCTTCTGCAGGCTAACCAACCTCAACTCCTCCAAATCTTCGCTTGACAAGGATTTTAGACATGTTAACATCCACAAATGTTTTAGTCTGATAAAATTCTTACTGACCCACACAAAACATAGTAATCTCTGCCATGCCACCCTGAATACTCCCAGTTACAGAAAGTAACATAGGTGGAGCTCGATGAGAATCTGAAGGAGTCTCGTACAAGGAGGAAGCTCTGCAGACTCAGCACCGGCACAGGCGCCCTCTGGCCCTCTCCCCAGCGTCCCTGAGAGTACAGAGGCAAAGACGGCCTCAGGAGAGTAATTCCTGGTGAAGTATGTTGTATTATTTTCTGACAGGAAAGTTCAGAAATGCTTCACACCAGAGGAGATCAAGAAAAGAAAGCAGCCTGTCATTTTTTGTCTCAGTGCAGACAAAAAGAGCATTGTCCTTGAAGAACGCAGAGATCTTGGTTAAATATGGATATGACTATCACCGATCCTTTCACACATTTGGAGTGAATGCTTCCTGGAAAAGATTGTTGCTATGCCTTAGTGTGACATGAGCTTTGCAATCAAGGAATCCAGAAGAGTTGATTTTTTGTCTGTGGGTGTGCAGCCCAGAATTAGCATCTATGAAGAGTAAAGTAATCCATGCAAGCTTAAGGACGCCATCAAAAGGAAATTTCAAGGCATAAAATATGAATGTCAAGAAATGAGCCAGAAGACCTCAGTCAGGCTTGTACTGATTAAAAGCCAGGTCGATCCTTATTTGTAGCCTTTGCAGGAGGCCCTGGGTAGACCATCTTTTAGTGCCCCGAATGGAAATCTTCCACATTTAATGTTGTCCTCTTGTTCTGTAAGTAAAGCGAATGTATTTAGGCCAGGTCTCACTGAGGGGGAGATCACTTGTCATCTTGTACAGGAAATATTCTCTAAACATATGCAAACGTGGCCCTAAATAACCTAACATCTAAAGTTTAAACAAAATTGGAGGAGTAAAGTTGAAGATTCTCAGCTAAAGTTCCAGAGTCAGCGGACCCAGGATTGAATCCCAGCTCCACTTACTGGGTGACTCATCTTGTTCAAAACTGCTTATTTCACTAAACTTGTCTCTTGATCTATACAATGAGTGGGAAAACAAGAGCGCACACTTGGGGCTGGGGATACAGCTCAGTGGAATAAGCGCCTGCCTAGCAAGCGCAGGGTCCTGAGTTCGATCCCCAGTACCGCAAAAAAAAAAAAAAAAAAAAGAGAGAGCACACTTCACAGAGCATCATAAGAGTTAAACAGGGCGGCGGGGACCGACTACTTAGCTTAGGAGCCACCTTTTAAAGTACTGAATCCTTCCCAAACGTGACCTCTGACCTCTGGCTCAGGGGCTCTCGTGTCCCTCAAGCTACTTTTTCTAGGGCAATCTTTGTGTCACTCAGCTCGATCACCTCCATGCTTCAGTCACAAGAAAGCACCGTGGGGATTTCTTGAGTACTGTCGGTTACCGTTTTCTCACCCTCACTCGGAACCTAATCCATTTCTTACATACCCACTCTCCTTTACTTTGTCTTGTTCTCCGCGCCCAGTTAATTCTTCCTCGCTTACTTTCTCTCTCTCCACCCCAATTTTCGTTAAAGCATTCAAGCTCTAGTCGGTAATTTCTTCCCTCCCCTTCTGTTCTGATTCCCACCTTCGCTCCCGAGGAAATAGCTGAGAGGAAATGACCGTGTGCTAACAGTACATGACAGACGCTAGTTCTCTCACACCTAGACAGAGAAGGTGCAGGCTATTTTTCATCTGCTTGCCACATACTAAGAGGTACAAAAGCTCGTGTCAGAAGGGGGCCATTAGCAGTGAGGATAGGAGGAATCAAGTGAATGAGGCCTTTCCCCTCGTGCCTTGTATTTTTTCTTCCTGTTGCATTAGTAAAGATCTCTACTGCAGTGAGAGCCGTCTGTCATATTACTGACTTTAATGATGTGTTTGTTAACTGTGCAAGCTCAACCTGACTTGAGTAAAAATTGCCTAGCAGGGCCAGCGATGTAGCTCAGTGGCACAAGTGCCTGCCTGGCAAGTGCAAGGTCCTGAGTTTGATTCCCTGGTACAAAAAAAAAAAAAAAAAAAAGAAAGAAAAAGAAAAAAATTGACTAGCAAATTAGTACAGCTCTGGGTATGTCTGCAGATGACTGATACATAGGTGTAAACTGCGGAGATAAAGCTCAGCCTGGGTGTGAGTGGCACCAACCAACAGGCTTGTAGTCCAACTGGAATAAAAAGAGAAAGAGAGACGTCTGCCCGTTTTCTTTTTAGGAGCTCTGGTCTTTGCCACTGCCTTTGCGTATTTGTCTCCAGTTTGTTTATTTTGTTTTGTTTTGTTTTGTTTTGAAGATAGTAAAAAATTAAAAAACATTAAAAATTGAATTTCAAAATTTCAAAACAAGATGAAAGAAAATCAACAATGGTTGTTATCTTGCATATTGCTATCTTCAAAGTAGTTGTTCAGATCACCAGATAGAGGCATGCAAAATTGATCAAAAAACTAAGCATCAACTGTTCCTTTCAATTAACCAATAGAAATTGGAAGTAAAGTTATCTTAGCTACCTTGTGTATACATATATATATATATATATATATATATATACTTTTTCCCATTCCTTCTTTTCTCCCTTCTCCCACCCCAGTTGTTCTTTCATTTTGAGCAGTTTCTTTCCCTTTCACAATAGCTATTGTAACTTTTGGACCTTTATTTACTCTTTCAGTTTCTTATACCAGGGAGACAGTGTGATGTTTATATACCTGTGTCCAATTTATTTCACTTATGAGTAAGGTCTCTAGTTGCATCCATTTACCTACAAAAGCCTCAAGCTTATCTTTTTTATGGCTGAGTAATAGTCCATTATATAAAAATAACACATCTTTTTTATCCATTCTTCAGTTGATAGGCATTTGGGTTGTTTCTACTGGAAGAGAAAGTAGGTAGAAATCTTAGAGACAAAGAGTAGGCAGATGGTAGGCAGAAAGCTCATAAACAAATACCAAGCTGCACGGGAAATACTTCAAAGAATCAACAACTAGGATCTGAACTTACTAAAAAGTTTTTGCACATCAAAAGAAATCACCAACCAAGTAAAAAGAAAACCCACTAATTGGGAAAAAATTTTAGCTAACTGTCCCTCAGACAAAGGACTTTTATCCAGAGCATATAAGGAATTTTTAAAAAATCAGGCCTCCCAAATTCAAAGACTCAATCCAAAAACAGGCATCTGAGAGGAACACACACTTCTCAGATGAAGAAATACAATTGGCAAATAAATATATGAAAAAATGTTTACCACCATTGCTCATTAGAGAAATGCAAATTAAAACAACACTGAGATTCCATCTCACCCCAGAAAGAATGACTATCATCAAGAAATCACCCGCTAATGTACACTGGGGAGGTGGTGGAAGAAAAGAACCCTTCTCCACTGCTCATGGGAGTGTAGACTGGTGCAACCGCCGTGGAAATCAGTCTGGAGGTTCCTCACAAAACTAGAATTGGAGGCCCCATTCAACTCAGCTATTCCTTTTCTGGGTATTTTTCCAGAAGAATCGAAAAACATCATTCCACAGTGACGTATGCACATCCATGTTTCCAGCAGTACAATTTGTCATAACTAAATCTCGGAAACAATCCAGCTCTTTTAGGGTTCCAGTGCAGACTCTGTAGCCTTCCACTGCAGACCATTCGGTTTCCTGACACAGACTCACACTAGACTCTGCAGCAAGCTCCAGACCTCCAACCTTCAACTGGCACCTCCAGTCCTCTAGCGCACAGACATTTGTGTTCTTCTACCTCTGATCTGGAGGGCAGCCACTAGAACTCTCTGCTTCCAATCCTGGAAGTCTACCTAGTAAATCCTTTGTATGACCATACATCCATTTTACATTAAATCTGTTCCTCTGGTGAACTGTAACAAACACAAATAGAAATGCTTCTAATATTTTATCATTACGATTTTTCACTCTGTTTTATGCTAAACACCCTTTATGCAATTGAAGGGTTCTTTTTGATGCTTGGTCTGTATTACATTAGTTGTCTTTGTTGGACTTGAGTTTCTAGGCAGGAAGTAGAGCTTAGAAAATCAGGAAAACAGGATGATAAGGAGACTGACTTGGGAGGTGTGCTGGGAGTATCAGGAGAATGAAGCGAGGCCAAACAGGCAGGCTGGGGACTGATGGAACATCTTATCCATAGAGACTGTCATGGTTGTGACACTTACTCCTTACGCTTAGCTCTTAAAATAACACATTGCAATTCAGCTCTAGTGAACTTGTGAGTGTAATAATGACAAATCTGGACTCTAGAATTCTTACTTTTTTCTTCTATTAATTTACATAAGAAATTCTAGATTTTTGAGAAGCTTTTTGGTAAGAATTGGAGCAGATAGCTGAAACTTCATCCCCCTGTCATGTGAAAGCCTTTTTGGAGGTGGACCTGATGCTCGTTTTCCATTCCAATCAGCTGCTATGAAAGCTACTTCTTGTTCGTGCTGTGGGCAAATCAGACCTCATTTTCTCCTTGATGGAAATTCAGGAAGGAAACCAAATAATTCCCAACAGAGACAAGAGTTGACCACAGAAGTATCCAAAAGGGCTTTTAAAGATTTCAATCTTGCATATGAGAACCTTGGCAACTGAGGTTGGTTGTTCACTCTACACTCTCAGCTTGGCAAGGCAGGATGTGATTCGGCCTTTTAGACAGGAAAATCTCTTTGAGGGAGAAGAGGTTGAGAGTGAAACATGGATGAGGCGCATTTAACATGGGAAGAATTTCGCTAAAAATGTTTGTGAGAAGCATCCAAAATAAACTATTGACTACTCGCATATGAATATTTCCCAGCAAGCCAACCTGACAGTGTTGCCGAAAGGAAGGAACATCCTAACAACAAAGTTCTTGTGCTAGTCAGTTTTCTGTTACTGTAACTAATATCTGAGAAAATCAGCTTATACTGAGAAAATGTATATTTTGGTTCACAGTCTTAGAGTTTTAAATTCATGGTGGGTTGGATTCATTGCTTTCAGGCCTCTGATAACAAAGGGAAAGTAATACATCATGGAGCACCTGGAATAGCAAAAACACTCATCCCATGTCTGGGATACAAAAGAGAAATAAGAGACCAGGTTCCCACAATCCCTGTCTTAGTCACTGTATCAGTCAGGGTTTTACTAGAGAAACAATTATAACACAAGATATACAAATGTATAAGAAATTACAAGACTGGCTTACAATGGTCAGCCACAGAGTTGGATGAGGAAGCGTGCGGAGGGTGTCTGCACAGTGGAGGCTGAAGGATTCAATCCAAGGTCTGGAGTCCACTTCAGTGTTCCATGCAAGTCCATATCAAGAGGTTGATGGATCCACAATGGAAGGCGGATGAGTCTACAGAGGAAAGCTGAAGGATCCAAGGTGGAAGCCGAAGAGTCTGCACTAGAAGCCAGGAGCTGATGCCCAAGCTGAAGGCAAAGACTGGAGCTCCTCCAAAGAATGGAAGCCCCTCTGTCCTTCCTCATTTCCCTTTTGTATCATCTAGGTGATGAGATACCCTAGGGTGTAGCAGTGCTGAGCCTGTTTAAACTTCTAAACTTCTCAACTTGACACAGTCAATCAACCACTACAGTAGCTAAAACATAATTCCTGACAACCACAGTTTAAAGGAGGAGAGGCTCATTTGGACTCGTGTTTTCAGTCCCAGGCAGAAATGGCCTGGTGGAAGGTCTAGGGCAGAGGACAGCTATTTATCTCTGTCAGTCAGGAAACACAGAGCAAAAGGAGGAGCCAGGGAGGGAGACACACCCATCCAGGTCATGCTCCTAGTGATCTACCTACTCCAGCTAGGACCCACTCCTAACAGCACAATTATCCATAAACTCGGCAGTGGATTAATTCACTGATGAGTATGGTGTCTATTTGATCCAATCACCTTCCCAAAGCCACATCTCTGGTCACGTAAGACTTTTGGGGGACATCCTAGGTCTAAATGATAACACTCCTCACGGGTATGGTCCGTATGACCTAGGCCCTCCCTCTATGTTTCCACTTCCATCTTAAACTTTCATTACCTTCCAATAGCGTCAAGCTGCAGACCAAGCCTTTAATCCATGGAAGACATTCCTGGTCTAACCACAACAGTTATCTATTGATTGCTATTCTACTGCTATAGATGCTTTTGTCTTGGTTTTGCTTTGACCGTGACTTATGGAAAATTGGCCTACTTGCCCCTAGGTAAATAAGAGTACACTGTGCTTGATTTCTTACTGCATTTCCACTCTTAACCACAGAGGGGTAAGGAACCTAAGTGTTTAGCAATCTATCATAAAAGGCAACATCTAAACAAACTGAATCTGTATCAAACAGCTTTGAAATAGTCTCAGAAAATGGTAATTAAATGACATTTAGAAGGAAAAGTTAAAGAGCTGGGATAGCTCAGCTTTAAAGAGAGAAGGTAACAGGCTAATATAGTGACTGTCCCAGAATAGCACACATGATCACCTGCATATTCCAAATGCTCAATGCTCAGCCTATGGCAGTGCACCGGAAAACAGTAGATGTAGCTTCAGGAGAACTAGGGTCCAGTTTCACCTCTGCCAATAGGAGATGGTAATCTCCTGTCTAGGGTCTCAGTTTTAGGCCACTTTGGGGTAGAGGTCACCCAACCCCAGGATCTCTTTATGGATGCAGAAAAAAAATATTTGGACTCAAACCATGCCACAGACATGGTACTCATAAATTATTACATAGTGCATTCATTTATGTAGTGATCAGGCTTTTTCACACATGAGACTGAAAAGGAGAAAAGAATAATGAAAGACATTCAGCAGCAAGAGTTTGGGGACCAGACTGAGGGCACTCTAGAGTCGGCTTGGCTTCTGTTTCATCCTAGAATCCTCAAGCCCCAGCACAATGCCTCCTCAACACACAACCATGACATGCTCATTAAGTTTCAAACAAACACAGACACAGAAAGAACATGTAATAAGTTCTCATGCACCTATCACCCAACGCCAAGAATCACCCATCCCTCGAGGCCAGTATATCTTTTCTGTGTTCTCACCAGCTGACCTTTCCATTGTACCAGTTATGCCTGGTATCTAGATGCCCCCAATGGCTCACGTGCTCATAGCTGGGGTTTTGGGAGGTGACTGGATCCTGCATACAATATAAGGAACCAAAAGAGGCCTGACCCACTCCCCTTGTTGCTTTTCTATCCTGTGGGTGCCACAAAGTGTTCTCCTCTGGGACGGGCTCTCTGCCATGCTATGCCGCCTTGGATCCAGCCAATTGTAGACTGAAACATCTACAAGCTGTGAGCTAAACAAACCTGTCTTTACTCCACAAGCTGCAACATTAAATTCAGAATCCCTGCTTAATGGACCCATATCATTCAAACTTATCCTGATCCACATGTATGTTTTGGCCACCACTGTCACACACCCATAAAATCCATTCCCATGCTTGCTTATTAGGCCTCTGCTTATAAGAGTTAGAAAACTCAAGAAGTTCTTTGGGAGAATGGTGGACCTCCTCACGGGTCACACTGTGTAGCTCACCCTTAAGAGTGTGGTTATAGGCCTAGAGGTGAAATGGGTGGTGAGGGTGTGCCCAGAGGAGTGCCAGGGTTATCATGCTTGGTCAACATAGAATTAGTTTCCTCAGATATACCAGAAGAGGCCTATACTGGACTGGGTGGAGGTAGGAATGCCTCTGCTGCTGTGGGTGGGGCAATCTCTCCCTCTGGCAAAATAATCTCATTAGCATCTGGAAACTTGACATCCTCATCTTCATCAGGATCCTCAACATGTCTCCACCCCAGTTTACGGGATTCCATTCTCTGCCAATCAGGGCCCTCACCTTTGCCTCAGATACCCTTTAAGACTGAGCATTAAGTTTACACTGTAGTTCAGCCATTCAAATTCTGAGGGCCTGTGTTTGGGTTTCTGCAATCTCAGCCTTGTGACTAAAAGAGAACAGACTTTCTTTCAGGACACACTTAAAACTTTTAAGTTTCTTATGTGTGTCTGGAGCTAGGAATTCGCATCTTTAAGCTCCTTATTTTCCTTTATTAATTTGTCCTCACAGTCAGATGACTTTAGACTTCCTGTGGTGTTTCAAGTTCATTGTTTTCCTGCTCTAGTCTGTCAAGAGACGCTAAGACCAACCAGCCAGCATCGTTATGTTTTCTACTCTGCAAAATATTCGAGACTTTCATGTAGGAAGTCTCTAAATTCCTGCTGTCTCACAAGTGGTGCATGGGATATTCAAATGGATCTACATAGCACATTAGTTTAACCAGCTCATGCCAAGGCTTATCAGTTTTCCCCACAGAATTAGGAGAGGTGGCATCTTTAGGTCTCATCAAACGGGAGAGCCAACTCCAGGAACCCCTAAAGCCATCAGAGAATTTCATCATTATAATTCTGTTTCTGTAGAGCCACTCAGTCCACTGATGGGTTTAGAGCAGTGTGTGATGTTGGGAGGTGAAGCCTGGTAGGAGGAAGGGGACCATTGTGGGTGTGGCCTGGAAGTACCTATCCTTCCTACTCCCAGAATCCGCTCTGCTTCCTGCCTGCCATGCCGCTCTGCCTCAGAACCAGCAGACTGTGGGCTGAAACCTCTACAAACTGAGCTAAATAAACCTTTCCTCCTTCAAATTGTGAGTGTTGAATATTTTGTCCCAGCAGTGAAAAAGTAACTAAGACAATACATCCCTGCAAATTATTTTGAAGCAAGTTTCAGGTATCATATAATTTCATCTGCAAAATATTTCAATGTGTCATTCTAAAAG
This sequence comes from Dinomys branickii, assembly GCA_004027595.1. Taxonomy (NCBI): domain Eukaryota; kingdom Metazoa; phylum Chordata; class Mammalia; order Rodentia; family Dinomyidae; genus Dinomys; species Dinomys branickii. Next base: position 65,492 of record PVLD010003349.1, on the reverse strand, counting down.
GTATTTTGTAAATATGACCACAATGTCATCATTACCCCTTGAAAACTAGTGATGTTTTTGTAAATATTATTCATGTCAATTCAATACTCCAATTTCCCTTATTATGCCATAAGATAGTTTTCAGGGCTTGTTTACATTAAGATCTAACTGTTGCAACTGGGTGATGTGTACATTAATCTAGAACCTCCTCCCTTCAACTCTTTTTGACTTATTTGTGGAAACTTGACATCCTCAGCTTCATCAGGATCCTCCAAAATGTCTCCATCCCAGTTTATGGGATTCCATTCTCTGCCAGTGGAGAAGATGGGACGGATGGGGCGCAGCCTCTACCTTCTAGCAGGCAAGATTCACAGGCAGCTTTCTGTATTTCCATCGAAATGTTGGCAACTTTGATGACTGTCGCCTAGATCCATTATTGCACTAAGAGCTGCAGAATGTTGACATGCTCACCTCATTTCTACCTTCATTTTCTCTTCATTTATTAACAGTAACATTTCTGTGAAGAAAACATTTCCTCAACCACTCTCTTGTTATCCTGACCCATAGTTGGAAAAGGAAGGGTAGAGAAAATGTCTTTTTCTTTATTTACAGTTTTGAATAAATAGACTGAGTCTCTAATATTCTTCAAAAGATGACACATGAGTAATAAAGAGCACTATGAACTCCTGGGTTTGAACACATTTAATGAGTTTGAGTTCAGGTGGGTTTTAACCCTTATTGATTATCCCACCACACACTGGTGGTGGACTTATGAGCATTGTACCATAAATAACACAGGGATAGAACCGCTGTAGCACTGTGGGCTTGGAGAGGGTGGTCATGGGAGCCTCTTTTTTTTTTTTTTTTGCGGTACTGGGGATCGAACTCAGGACCCTGCACTTGCTAGGCAAGTGCTTATTCCACTGAGCTATATCCCCAGCCCCTTGCACTTTTTTTTTTTTCATGGGAGCCTCTTAATCTGTCCCTGAACCTTCTCGCCCAACTCCAGCAGGGTCTGCCAGGTTCCTACATCCTGTGAACTCAATTTCTGCTCTGATCTCTAAGTCCTTCTTAGCACTATGCTCACAATAGAAGCCCCGCCCTCGGCCTCGCATATTGAACACACTGAGACACAGTTTTCCCTCTTTTCAGATACTATGAGGATATTTTTTGTGAGGTAACTGATTGAGTCAAGGTTGGAGGTGATGTGTGTGTGTCCAGGTAGTTCACACGATCAGACAGTGAAGACTGAAACCTCCAGTGAGAAGGACTGGGAGACGGTTCAAAATCACTGCCTCTTCCCTGGGAAATCAGGGGAAAAGCAGCTGTACAGTTGGGCCCAAATGGGGGTCTAGACTTATTTTAAGTTTAAATGTTTTAGTACATGTTTGCAATGCACAGTGCCTGCAGTCATTGTGGGGCATCGGTTCTTGCGCATAACACACCTGAATGCTTTTCGTTCCCTCCCACCCACCTCCACCCTCCCTCCCTCCATCTCTTGGTCCCCTGCCCTTTTGCAAAATATCTGTCTCTCTGTTTCCTCTTAATCTATTTTTTTCTCTTTAAATTGTTTATGTGATGGGTTCTCATATAAGAGAAATCATGCTTTTGTGTCCAGTTTATTGCACTTAATATTATGGTCTCAAAGTGCATCTATTTTCCTGCAAATGACTGAAGTTTATCTTCATGGCAGAATAATACTCCACTGGGTATAAGTACCACATTTTCTTTATTCATTCATGTGTCGATAGGCATGTAGGATGCTTCCAAGATATATTATGAGTGGAGTTGCTATAAACATGGGTATGCATGTAGCACTGTAACATGATGGCTCTAATTCTTTCAGAAAGATATGTAAGAGGGGAATAGCTGGGTCAAATGGGATTTTTGTTTTTAGTTTTTTGAGGAATCTCTAGACTGATTGCCACAGTAACTGTACTAATTTGCATGCCCACCATTGTATAAGGGTGCCTTTCCCCCCACAACCTCATCAGAATTTGTTGTTTGATTTCTTAGTGATAGCCATTCTTTCTGGAGTAACATGGGACATTAGTGTTGTTTCAGTTTGGTTTTCTCTAGTAGGCATAGATGCTGAACATTTTTCCATGTATTTATTGGCCATTTGTACTTATTCTGAGAAATGTCTATTTGTTTCAGTTGCCCTTCCTAAATTCTTTTATTTTAGGGGATCTAATATTTTGAGTTCTTCATACATTCTATATATCAGTCCTGTCTGAGGCATAGTTGCCCCAGTTTTTTTCCCATTCTGTAAATCATCTCTTCACTCTCTTGGTTATTTCCCTTGCTGTGGAGGAGCTTTTAATTTGATATTAACCCATTTCTTTATGTGTGAAATTATTTCTTCTACAACTGACAGAAAGTCCTTGCTTATGCCTATACCTTCAAGATTGTTTTATCTATTTTATCTTTCAAAACATTCTTTTTAATGTTTAGATCTCTGATCCATTTTGATTTTAGTTTAATACATGACTAGAGATATGGGCCAAGGTCTAGATTTAATCTTTGGCATATGGATAGGTAGTTTTCCCAGGATCCTTTGCTAAAGAAGTTATCTTTCCTCCAGCATATGTTTTTGGCCTTTTGTCCAAAGATCAGATGACTGAATGTGCCTGAGTTGTTTATGCTTCCTCTAGTCTGTTCCACTGATCCACACGTTTATTTTTATTCTTGTGCCATGCTGTTTTTATCATTGTAGCTTTATAATATAACTTAGTTTAAATTTTTCTATTTTTATTGGTACATGATTGCAGTACACAATGATCACATTTATTATAGGGAATATGGTACATGTACATAACATGGAAATATTATATGGTACAGGTATATAAAACATCTCAATTCTATTTTCCCCTTCCCCTACATGCCCCCCCCCTTTTAAACCTGTATCAGATTCATTTATTTATCTTCTAGGTCCTTATGAAGTTAATTATATATATATATATATATATATATATATATATAATTAACAGCCAGACTAATGGCCAAAAAACAGAAAACACATACAACAATTATAATAAATCAAGATATACTCTTAGATACATTGTCCGTGCTGGGTTACAATAACTTTTCTCTCCTTTTTTTCTATTGTCTGTCTTTTATTCTGCACTTTATTTATACATTGAATTTCTCATGCAATATTGAAGCTTGTGTGTCTGATTTACTTCACTTAAACTTATGGTCCCAAGGTGCTTCCATTTTCCTACAAATGGTGCCAGTGTGCCCTTCTTCATGGCACAGCGGCACTATACTGTGTATCAGTACCATGTTTCCTTACCCATTCGTCTGCTGATGGACACAGAGGCTGCTTCTGTAGCTATGGTGAGTTGCGCTGCCATAAACATGGGCGTGCGTGCACCACTGTATGATACAACTTGAAATCCGAGACTGTGATGACTTCTGCTTGGTTCTTGTTGCCCATGGTTGCTTGCTCTCGTCTGATTCCATGTGAATTTTAGAATTTTTTTTCTCTCGTTCTATGAGGAATGCCGTTGGTATTTTGATGGGGATTACGTGAAATCTATAAGTCAGGTTTGGAAGTAGGGCCATTTTGACTATGTTAGTTCTGCCTATCCAGAAACAGAATATATTTTCCCACTTTTTAATGTCTTTTTTAGCTCCTTCTTTGGAGTAGATTATAGAGGTCTTTCACTTACTTGGTTAGGTTAATTCCTAAGTATTCAATTTTTCTTGATACTATTGTGAATGGAAATGTTTTCCTAATTTCTTTCTCAGTAGGCGCATTATTGGTGTACAAGAACCCTATTGATTTTCGTGTGTTGCTTTTGTATCCTGCTCTGCTACTAAATTTGGTTATTAATTCTAAAAGTTTTTGGTGGAATTTTGTGGGACTGCTATGTAAAGGATCATGCTATCTGCAAATAATAATTTGACTTCTTCCTTTCCTATATATGTCCCCCTTATCTCCTTTTCTCACCTAGTTAATCTGGCCAATGTTTCAATGAGTATGTTATATAGGAGTGCTGACAGTGAATATCCTTGCTTGGTTCTCCAGCAATGCCACATGGATCAGCCTTGGGGGAGTTGGAAGTTTTGGAGGCACTTGTGTCATCTTCTAATTTTTCTATTGGTGTGTGTGTGTGTGTGTGTGTGCACATGTGTGTGTGTGTGTGTGTGTGCTTGCATGCATGCATGCGCTCCTGCACTAATGTTTGTAGGTCAATTATAGTGGAACAATTTTGTTGTTATTATGGCAGTCTCTTTAGTTAGTGTCTGCTTTTCAGTGATGCACTCTGGGCAGAGCATTTGTCTGTGTTCCAAGGTCCAGCCACGTCCATTACTTTGAGAGGGAAGGGTACAGTGTAATTAGCTTAACACTCAGTAGTCTAAAAATGAGCCACAGTATTTCCAATGACGCAAAGCCAAACCAGATATTGGCACCCACCAAAACCAATAAATCACAACTGTGTCACCCTGGTAATAGCAACAAAATCAGCAACAATGATGGAGGCGAAGACTGGATACTGAGATGCCATAAGAACCAATAAAAGCTGCCACTGTACTACCTTTAGCCACAGAAAAGAGATCTGTAATTATAAACACAAAGATAAGCCAAAGATTTATACACAGTATCTACTAAATGCAATGACTTCACCATTAACAATAGAAGTCAATAATAGTAGCACAAATTTAACCCAAAGATTAATAAAGTGTTATATTTAGCTAGTAAAGTTGGATAGAGCTGGGAACAGAGAATGAAAGCAGTAAAATCTGAAAAAGAAAAGAAAGATGTGCAAGAGGACAGAAAAGTGAGATAAAGGGCCATGTTAAGGAATAAAGAAAATTAAAAGAATTAGATAAAGGTAACAGAACAGAACAAATAAGAAAAAGAAAAAATAGAGAAAAATGTAAATCAAAAAGAAAAGAAAAAAGAGAAGGGAGTCCAAAGAAATCCCTCCATTTTTTCAACGAGTGGGTTTTTCCCCACGGTCTGTGGTGTTAGGGTCCGTCAGATGGAAGGGGGGATGGTGAATCACAAGACCTACTTTGTTTCCATGTTCACGTTCTTGTACACGAATCCTGAATCCCGCTCTGCCTTTCCTGCTAGGCATGGTCTGTAAATGGTGTTCACCCTAGAGCTGTAGCCACGCCGACAGTTCCCGGTTTCTGTGTCCCTCTGCGTCCCCAGGTAATGGCCTTGTCACCTCGCCGTACAGCCTGTGTTTCGTCCTTCTCCCTCCGTCACCCCAGAGGCTCCTCTGTCCATAGCCTCCGGTACCAGGACCCTCCCACCTAGGTTTATCCTTGCTCGCACTGGTAGACACAGAAGCAGAGACCACTGAGTTTTGTGCTTTAGGTAGGCAGCAGGGCAGGGGGTCAAGCAGACTGCTGGACTTAATGCCAACACTTTCAGACCCAGCCCGCTCTGAAACCCACTCGGGATGGGCCTGGCTTCTCTCCACGGAGGCTGAGGCCTCTGTGTCCTTCACGACACGAGCGATAGCCTCAGCAGAGTCTATGTTTCTCCTGCACGCTCTCTGCAAATGTCTCTCGTGGCCACCTCCCACCCAGTCGTGACGCAGCGATACCAGAGACCCTGCAGTGTACTTGTTCTACAGCTCAGTTTTACATTGTTAACCCTTTCCCAGAATGTCTCCTGATTAAACCTCAGGTACGGCAGGTGCTGCACTGGGTTTCTTCTCCAACTCTCACCTGCTCCGGGAAGGAATCACTTTCAGAGTAGAACTCCGCACTGCTTCTGCAGTTTCAATAGCCGTGGGCACCACTTGAGTCTGTCGCTGTTGGCCGGACCTGTTGTTTCTCTCTGGAGCCGCTGACCCTCTCTGGGCTTACCTGCCGTCAGTAGAGACAGTCCCTCTCCCTTTGCAGACTGCTTCGTCTTTTTTTTTACACTGTGCTCCAGCTTCTGCTTTTCCTCTCAATTCCCAGAGATCTACTTCTTTTTTCTCCTTACCAGGTTTTCGTTTTCTAGGCACACCAATCCAGATCCTAAAGAAACTATACTTTGCCGCCAGCCTCTGCTGTGCCATTTTTCCACAAGAACTCGTAGGCTGGAAAAGACAGATATGGTTCTTTTTTTTTTTTTTTTTTTTTTTGGAGGTACTGGGGATTGAACTCAGGACCCTGCGCCTGCTAGGCAGGCGCTTATTCCACTGAGCTATATCCCCAGCCCCGGAAAAGACAGATATGGAAGTGGGTGTACTGCCTTTCCTCACTTGGGGAGAATTTGATGGGGTCAGTTCCTATCCCCAAATCGAATGGACTCAGTCACCATGTAGCAGTCTCAGGCCTGGGGCTTGCTGTGCCCTGCACTGCCCTGCACATTTGTGGCATAATAACTTTGATCCAGATGGCACGAATAACCCAGAGACAACCTGGCTTCTTTAATTTCCAGGCTCAAAGAAGTGAGCTTTGTGAGAAAGGTCTGCTGGGATCGCGGGATGGACTGGGTGTAGCTTAATGCAAAGCTTCTAAACGTTTGGCTAAGTGGGACATGGAACAATATTTGTACTTCTGCAAATGTCAGGGTGGCATTGGTCCTTCTGGCTCAATATTACAAGCCAGTATTTCAATGCCCTAAGGGAGGTCCAGACTGCAAGGCCAGTCCAGGCCCTTGCTGCAGGTTTTTTCTCTTTCTCCTCAAATCATCATGGAAAACAGACTGTCTTTGGCGTTGCTGAATTCTGAGCACCCTTGGGATGTGGCTTGCAGCCGCTGCATTTCCTGGTGCTGGTGCAGGTCAGGGTGCACATTCTGAGAACAGAGTGGGGCAAGATAACCATCTTGGCTCATCATGGTTACCCTTCTCTGCGGCCCCGAACCAAGGGTGACACTTCCCAACTGCCAAATTTTTGGCCATGACACCTTGACGGATGATTAACCTCCAAATTCTCTCTTCCTCGTCCAGAGAGGCCGAAATTCTTTATCTTTTCCTTAATTATGTGGTGTGATATCTTTCAAAAATTACCTTTTGTTAATTTGAGACCTAAATTAGCTTCTATCTCCCTTTCTCTGTCTCTGTCTCTCTGTCTCTCTGTCTCTCTCTCTCTCTCTCTCTCTCTCACACACACACACACACACACACACACGTCTTTAACTAATATTGCTGTTAAAGAAGCTCTGGATGAAGAGTCAAGGCAACTAGATTCATCCTTTGTCTTTGGATGCTCCCATCTCTGTCACCCTATGTTTATATCAGAAACTTATTGTCCAAAAAAGTAAAATATGTATAATAATGAGGGAAAATGGTGGTGATAGTAATACTTTCTGTTGTTGTTGTTGTTTGAGACTGGGTCTCGCTATGCAGTTCAGGCTGATCTTGAGCTCACTTTGTAGCCCAGGTGGGTCTTGAACTCACACCTCCTGCCTCAGCCTCTGGAGTGCTGGGATTACAGGTGTGCGCCGCCACGCCCAGCAGTAATACTTATTCTTAATGCCTTCCAAAGCAGGAATTGTGTTAAGTACCTTACCGATACCTTTTTTTGAGGTAAATCTTCACAAATGTGGGTTCATTGACCCTATATAGGAGAAACCTTAACTCAAAATAGCTCACACGTGAGGAAAGTAGATATTTTGTGTGTAACAATAAAGTCCCTAGCAAGGGAAGCTTCAGGGTTCCAGGTTTTTGCCATTGTTTCACTCCATTAGCTTAGATCTCCAGGATGCCTCTCCTTATGACAGAAGATAGTTGCTGCTCTGCCCGGCACACCGTCTGAGTATGACATGCTTCTCAGAGGGGTGGTTTCATTCTTGCATCTCCTTTTGAAGTACAAAAAAAGAAAAAACCCTTTCTGTGAAGCTTCCAGTCGATCACCCCTCTCATCTCTGGCTCATGTATACACACCCAAACCATCCACTGGCCAAGAGGGTGAGGTTACTGTGATGGTCTTAGCTCAAACTCATTTCATCCCTGAGTTGAAAGAGTAAAATGTAAAATGGGGGAAAAACATGAAGGCTTGTGCAGCACATGAACACTAGCCTGTAGTGTCCACCACAAACCACGTGAGATAAATGTGAAAGGCTCCGGGGTAACAAGACTTGCCTGTTGTCAGTCAACCAGTTGATTGCAGATGTGGAATCTGAACCCAAAATTATCAGTCTCTAAAGCTCATTCTGGGGGCAGAAGGAGGGCAGTTACTCCTCACAAGATTCTTTTGCCTTTGAGGGACTTAAGTCTCCACAGCTGTCATGAGTTCTATGGAAAAATTGCTCTGGGGACTACACTTAATCAGATTCATGAAACAAAGCAACATAACAAACTTATCCAGTCAGTGAAACACCTCATTCAGTCTCTCCTGCCATGTCTCACTCAAGTACCTTCACCACGGTGGAGGACACTAGGAAGAATGTAAGCCCAGCAAACAGCAGGCTTCTGTTCCAGATTTCCGGCTTTCTGAGGAGGCGTCGCATACAAACAGATGTCCTTCTCCACGGCTTTACATTCCTCCTCTCATTTGGTGCTTATTAGCATGTTTAGCGAAGATATTCTTTCGTCCAGCTTCAATCACTTGATTCTGGAGGGCACTTCCAATGACAACACTGAGAAGTGACCTCAAAATAGTTTACAAATGGTAAAGCACAGACACCAACCAACCAAAAGGGATCCTTGCAGCAGAGATACAGCAGGTTCAGGGGGCCCCAGACATGCTAGCTCTTAAGTCTATACAGCAGTTGTTGGCCTTGGAGGGAGTCAGGGCTACACAGGAAGGGCTACCATGGCCATGCAAGTAAAGGTAGCAAGCTCCCGGGCTTGAGTCAGTAGATGCTTACCAGTTTTCATCTGGCTGTGTTTCATTTAATGAGTTCTTCATTTCAGACATTGCACTTTTGGTTCTAAAATGTTCATTTGATTCTTTTTTATAGATTCCAACTCTGTTGAAATTATCTCTTATCCATTTAATAGATGTGGGCCATGGGTAGGATATGCCTGCGTTATAACAAAAAATTTTTTTTTTGTTTTTTTGAGATAGGGTCTTACTATGCAGTTCAGGCCGGACTCAAACTCTCAATGGTCCTCCTGCCTCAGCCTCCCAAGTGCCGGGATTACAGGTACGTGCCACAATGTCTGGATAAAAAATATTTCTGAAAAAAAGTTGTGTTACTTTATATAAATTAAATATATAATATATAATGTTTAATATACATTATGTTATATATTATATAATTACAATATAAAATACATTATAATATAGCATTATTATATATTATATTTTATATATAATACATAATATATATTTTATACATCCTAAGACAATGCATCTCCACTCAGTGCAGCCCAGGCAGGCCCAGCATGTTCAACCTGCAGCCTGAATTATTGTGTCCTTTTCCTCCAGTCTCCTTAACATGTCCGTAAAACCCCTGTCTGCCACCTCAAATATTATAATAATTTGTGAGTCTGCTTCCATCGCCTCCACTGTCTTTTGCTTACTGGTCATGGGTCCTGCCGTGTGCACGTTCCCTAGTTGTGGAAAAGACCTACAGAGGAACCAGGTGAGATTTCCCTCCAGTCCCTACTCCCCTTCTCTCCTTCTCTCCTGTTAGTGAATGAAGCCCGAAGTTCACCGTCTGTCTAGCTGAGGCCAAGCCGGCTTGAACGCAGTGTCAGCTTGTCCAGGTCCAACTCCCTGTCATCCTGTTTTCTGCCTGGAGCCACCTGAGCTTCGGACTGACAATCGGCCGGCTGTCTTCTCACGCCTGAAAGCCTGTGGCAGATTCAGTTCTGTCAGGAGTTTGCACTTAGCTCTTTGGTCTCTTGCCCCCACAGACTTCTACTTGGCAAATGTCTTAAGGGTTACACCTGATGGAGGGCTCCCCCTTCCAACAGGACTTTGTTCCTAACTACTGTGAGCCTGTGGGACATTTCCCTCACTGTTAGAGCCCAGCCTCTTCTCTGCCATCCCAGAATTCAGCAATTTTTCCGTGGAGAGAAGGGGCCATGTATTTTTTATTTTATTTTATTTTGTCTTTTTGAGACAAGGTCGCGCTTGGCAGTTGAGGCTGGCCTTGAACTCACTTTGTAGCCCAGGCTGGTCTGGAACTCGCAGCGATCCTCCCGCCTCAGCCTCCCGAGTGCTGAGGTTACAGGCGCGCACCACCATGCCCAGCCTGTGGCCATGTGTTTAGAGCTCTTCTGAATTTTAATTTATGCCAGATCTCATCGATTTTCAAAAACTCCACTAGAGTCTCTTCGCCTCAGTAGAGAGGATATGTCTGGGTCAAGCTATAGTCTTGGCCTGCACCTGGATTTGACAAATATCCACAGAGAAAAAGATGGTCAGGGATGATCAACTTATTCAGAAAGGGCTCTTTTCTCAGAATTTTAGTTCAGTAGTCACCACCGCTGTCAAAATCTTCCATGTCTTTAAAAAATATGATTTTTATAACTTACCTAGTTTTTTTTTCATGTTTCAGCAGGAATGCTGGGTTGTTAGTACGTACACCTCTTTTCCAGAAGAGGAAGTCCTGTAAATCCACTTAGATCATAGCACAGCCCCTTCCCACCCCTCTGCTAAAGAGAGGAGGTCCAGTTAGGCCAAGCAGATTCTTGTTGCCCTGATACTGAGGGTCAAGAGTCTTTTTTATTTTTGAGTGGGTAGAAGGTGTGGTAAAGCTGCGTAAGCGAGTCTGGAAGATCTCACTGGCTATATCCCATTCTTCTGGAAGAAGCCAGGCTCCAGCAGGAATAAACGAAACCCTCACCTAGGAAGGAGAGACAAGCAATGCCCAGAGCATTCCAGTCATTTCCATGGCTGACCTGACCCACACATTTGCCTGAGCCAGTCCTACTCTTCACAGGTTAGTCTCTTTCCCTCCCTCTCTCTGTCTCTCCCTCCATCTCTCTCTCTTTCTTGCTTTCTGACTCTTCCCCCACGGTCTTCATTTTCCTCTTGGGTTTTATGAGGCACCCCTGTGTCCATATAATACAATATCCTTTTCTTCCTAAGCAAAGCAGAAGGGGGTCATGTTACCTGTAACTTGAAGAGTCTTAACTAAGTCTGTCGCTTGAATGATAGGACTATTAGAAGAGCCAGGAAATGGTAACTCCCTCGCTGCACACAGAAAGAGAGGACTGGGTAGTAATATTTCTGAGGCCTCAGCTTTGGGTCATGAATGCTCATTCCAAGGAGAAACTGAGACTTTTAGCATCCAGTGACCCAGATGGTGGGAGGAGCTTCAGACAGGCCTAAGTAGTCATTCGAATCCCTGCCCAAGCCATGCTCTGTGCTATAATAAAACCAGGAAATGATGTTCCTACCCCTAAACAGTATCAAAAGATAGGAGAGTCAGAACAGGGACAAATCCACATTTGCACATTTTACCTACTCGTGGGGCTCCTGACTTGCAGATGAGCCTCAAGTTTACACCAGAGAATAAACAAGATTGCTTTTTGGACATCACACACCACTTTGCCAGTTTCCGTTCTCTTGAATTATTTACCATCTAATTGTCTGCACTGAAACAGAATCTGGAAACACAGACTCAAGAGATGCAGCCTTATTAGCACACTAGAGAAGGAGCACGGGTGCTGAGGGAAGCTCCCGGAGTGGGAGCACACCGGGGCTTTCTGGAGGTTGCTTGCCTTGGGACGGCGGCGAGTCCAGCACAACGGCAGGGAGGAGGAGTCGCAGGCTGGAACGTGCCTCAGAACACTCTGGCCGAGTCTACTCTGAGGCCGCAGTGTGCCTTCAGGGCCGGTCTGCGTGTTCCAGTCTGGACTTCACCCTCTACTGGCTATGTCGCCCAAGAGTCCTGTGCCTTGGTTTCTTCATCTACAGAAGACTGGATACAGAAGAAGAAGATACGAGGGGAAACAAGCCGCTCTTTAGTTTAAAAGACCGCGACTGCAGTTTTCTTTTCACCAGGGTCCCAGTCATTTCCCACAGAGATGTTAGTAGCTATGGAACAAGAAAAATGTTTTTTTTCTATTTTCTTTTCCATTTTGTATTGTTTGTAGTGCTGGAAATCCAGCCTAGGGTCTTGCTGTGCCAGGAAAGTCCTCTGCTTTTCAACTCTGCTTTTCAACTCAGACCAAGAAATATATTTAAGAATAAAATAGTAAATTAGAACAATTAGAAAACTTAGAAAAGTACAATGACAGGAATAAAACTCACTTGTATTCTCACTGCTTGATGGAAATTCCTCATAATGTTTTTTTAAAATATTTTCTTCTAGTCTTTTTCTAACAACTCTATACAATTGGGAGATAATTTATTGTTTTATGACCTAGTTATTTTCTCTTTAATATTTTGTAGTTAGCTTGTTCCCCACATAATCATTAATCAAAAACAAGATTTATAAGGGCTATCTATCTTCAAATAATTCACTATAAAAAGGTACATGATTAGGACCAAGTGGACTCAGTTTGCTTTTACACTAAAACCAAACTGAAGAGCTGAGAAGGATGCTGACAACAACCCAAAGTCACAGCCTGAGAGCAAGGAGAACAACCTGAAAACAGTGCTTCCCTACCCGGACCATGTGACGCAGCACCATGATCCCACCCACAGCGGCCAGAAGAGCTGGCCCGGAACAGGGAGTGAGGGAGGGTGGTCAGGGGGAGGAGGTGGTGAGCTTTCCGTGAGGATGCGGAGCAGGGAGTGGATCTTGTGAAATGCATTACTTTAAACACTGAATTCATGAGCACCTGCTGCTGTGCGATAAGTGCCGCTCTTCTACGCATGTTTCCTTCCAGTCTTTCTTATAAGGTTAGCCTTTTCCTGTTCACACAGTTGAGATCTATAGTATGACTATTCTTATTATCATCTTTTAAATTTATACAAACCAGCCTTTAGGTTTGATCCATAAGCTTAGGATGGAGAAAAAAGAATTATGTATCAGTGGAAAATGAAGACTTTTCCACTTATTATGATCTTGTCTTGTTATGATCTTCTAATTTCAACTCAAATCAACATGATTTCAAAACTTGCTAGGTAAATGAAGTGCTTCTCACAAATAGATCTCAGGGTGGGAGTGGAGGGTAGGCAGACACAATGGGGAGCAGGGTGACACCTTCCTTTTCCGCACAGGCAACCAGGCGGGAAAGAAAGGAGGTAAGTAAAGGCATGTTGTGGAAAGTCAGAGAAGCATCCCCACCTGCTCGTTATATCAAGTGTCTAGAGACTCTAAATAATTAAGGTGCACTTGGCTCCCTCCAGGGGCAGGTGTGGAGAAGAGTTTCCAGACAAGCAGCTCCTCTTGCAAAACTGGAACAGAGGATCTGATTACTTGAAAAGGGGTCCGGTGAGTAGCTATGGCAACTTCCTTCTCCAGCCTTACAACTTGCCTCTGAGCTAATGCACAAGAAGCTTCTTGGGGAAACACTACTGTTATAGCACCATAGTGGTTAAGAGCTTTGAAGATCAATGCTCTGGGGTTTGAGTCCAAATTCTTCCTGCTCTTACTGTGTAACCTTGGGTGACTCACTCAGCCCCTGACTCTCAGTTTTTGTACTTGTGAAATGGGGATAACAATAATCCCCTCAGGTTATTGTGATATCATATCCTACTATGGTGCCTGGCACACACCAGACGTGTCCTAAGACCATTTCCACCTCATTTCCTAGGAAAAAATGGCCATCTTTAAGTAAAACAGAAATGTTCAGAACTAAGAAATGTTAATTCCTGAGAAGCATCATAATAACAGCTAATAGGTTTGTCACATGCTGGATGTTATGCTGAGGGCTTTACATATTTCACAAATTTATGGATAAATATCAAAGTTCAGAGAAGTTGACATTTTCAAACAGCTAGTAGATGTTGGAATCCACGTCCAAACCCTGTAGCCAAAAAGTGTGGGTCCTCATCCTGGAGGTTAAATGTGTCCCTGGAAGTTGTTTCCCTGTGCCAGCACTTCACTTCCTGCATGCAGACCCAAGGCTGGGGTTGGGGCAGTTCTGGATCCTGAGGAGGGGTGGAGTTCCTTAAGTGCCTGAAGCCAGACTGCCCTCTAGTGTTGGAAGAGTCCTGGGGCTGGACAGAATAAAAAGCAATGTACTGTTTTCTGAGGTGTGGTACAGCCTCATCCCTTTCAGGTCAGAAGTATAATTGTTCAGTCTGGTGCCTGTCTATGGCCAAAGGATTCCTCCAGGGAATGGTGTGAAACGGGCAGTGAGGACTGTGCTAAGGAGCAAATCATCTGGGGTTGGGCAGCAAAACTAGGGTGAGGTTTGAGCCAGCAGGTGATGGGGTTGCTTCATGCCCACAACCTGGCACATAGTAGATGCTCAGTGAATACCAAATGAAGATTTAAATATCACTAAAGGTAAAGTTCTGCTAATTTAGATGAGAGAGCTGTTATAAAGTTAACTGATTTTTGCTAGAAGTACTAGTAGAGAAGACTCTGTAACATTTAACCTATCATCCACCACAAGAGATTCCAATGGGATTTTCACAAGTAACAAGAACAATGACACTCAGTTGTATAAAAATGAGTTGGGGTTAGAGGAGATGTCTGATCATTTTAGGCTGCGCTTAGTGATCCATCGATTTCAGGGAAGGCCCACCTTCATCTCCTGGGAAGGACTGCTCTCCCAGTTGTCTTTTTCCCTAAGTACTGTACTATATATGCACGACTCCTACTGGCCTCAGAGTTTAAGTGTTCCAGATACCCCTGCTTGTGGCTAACACTGACAGCACTTCTTCCAGATCTAGGTGTCCAGTCTACTGCCTGATGCTTTCCGCATAAGAACCATTCAAGGTAGGTATTAGTTTTCTATTTTGTTCCAGGTAAGGAAATTGAGGCTCACATCAGTAAAATCAATTTTGTTAAGGTCACATAATATACAGATGGCAATGCAGGTCATGTGACACTCAAACTCTTTTCACAAGGTCATTCTCACCACTTTTTTTGAATAATGGGACTCCTGTTCTAATTTGCAAATGCTTCTATTACAAGTACCTCTAAGACTATTATTCCCCTCTCTGCTTGAACTGCCATGATGAAATACTATAGGCCAGGTAGCTTAAGCAACAGAAATTTCTCATAGCCTGCAGGCTGAGAAGTCTAAGATCAAGGTGCTGACAGATTAGGTTTCTGGGAAAGGCTTGCTTCCTCAGTTATGTAGACAAACCTTCTTAAGCCTAGCTTTGGCTGGGGTTTCTGTTACTGCACATACAATATTCCATGCTGTTGCCGCTGTTCAGACACTACCTATCATAACAGTGCACAAAATGCCACCCAGAGGTACTTGGTCCATGTGCACTTGAGAGGCATTTGGGTAATAATGACATAAACCTTTGTTCCTAAGTCAAAAGAGATTTGATTGTCTTAGCTAGAAAAGGTTTTCAGATGATTTGTCCAAACATTCAAAATCTTTTCTCTGGGAGATTTAAATACAAATTTCCAATCCATAGGAGCACAAACACTGCATCTATTCCATACTCTACAAAAGTGCTCACATATAAACACCTGGACACCCAAATTCTCTTGTTTTGCTTCTACTCTCTATGAGTAAATGAAGCAGGCCTACGCCGCTTTGCCCACCCCAGTATCGCCTGTCCTTGCAGACACCAGGTGATACCCACCCGGGCTCACCTGTTTCTCAAGCTTGAAATAGGGCTGCCTTATGTCTTTCTTCACGGGGGTGGCCCAGGTACACATGTGTGATCAGACTCCGAGCTCTGCTCCTCAATGCTTGTGGAGAAGGCAGGGCTGGAGTTCTTGGGATCAGATGCAGCTGGAATGGGAAGATCAGGCTCTTGAAAAGAGCCTCAGGAGTAACAGAAGAAAACTGTTTTATTGTGGAGAACATGTTGAGCTAAGGACACAGTTGGGAACGTGAAGAATCACAGCAAGAGACCGTCTCTCCCTTACTAAGCACCTGACATGTGCCAGCACAGGGCCAAGTAGTTACACTACTGTCTCTGAAGGTGTTTCCACACTCCTATGAAGAGACAGAGGCTCACGAAGTTAAATAATTTGCTCGAAGTCACTCAGTTCACAGAGCAGAGACTTGAATACAACCTTCTAAGATGGGAAGGATAGAAACCCAATGTAGACTAGCATAAGCAAAAAAGGGAAATTACTGATTCCAGGAGTGCATTTTAGGGACATCAGAGAGTAGGTGGGCACATCACATCCTCTGGCTTTCTTTTGTAAGAAGGATGGATGTTATCCGGTTTGGGCCTCCCTGAGGCCTAAGTTTATGACCCCTGAGAAAGAGTGGATTTGTCTTTCCTAATAATTGTAGTAAAAATTCCATCATATGATTTTTAGCCAAATTTAAGTCTCATGGTCAGCCCTGAAATAATCACTGTACTCTGAGTAATTAGGCCCACGTCATGTGACCACCACTAAAAATGGAGCAGTGGGAGATCCGTTTCCCTCCCTTGAACCAAGGATGAAGCAGATGTTTTGCCAAAGTGGGGGAAGAGATGGTTCCATAGGGATGCAGGTCACCCACACATTCATAATGCAGCCCTTGCTGCCCACTTTATACATGTCCCCACGACGCATTATATCCTCTTCTGCTGAGACACTTTTGGGTGCAAGTAAAACTGGCTTGATAAAAACATTTATCCTACATGTCCAAGGGGGACTTTTCCCCTTGGTGGGCTGGATGCAAGCTTCAGGACTGGTTGGTTCACAGGCATGTGCTGTCACGAGAGATTGGCCAGGCCAAGATAGTAAGGAAGGACCACAGGATGGATTTTAGAATCAAAAGTCCTTATAGGACAAGCCAGAAAGCACTAGAAGACTGCTCTCGTGTAGGTACTTGCAAGACTAGACATAAGCTATCTCGTGAACCTTTAGGAGTTGCTTCATGTTGGTGGAAAAAGGGCACGTTGGTGGCCCATAGTCTACATAAAGTAATTTACATTGAGCTCTCTGTATGAGGGAAATGGGCTTGTTCAGTAACAGAACTGTACTTGCCTTTCCCATACTGCACTTCACCACCGCCATCCCATGCCTTAGGCAGGTTTCAAGAGATACGCAAATGCTGCCATCCAGGGTGAACCTTCCTATTTACCCATAATCTTCATACCACACTGGCATATCTACTGCTACAGACTTGCCGATTTCATCGCCACCCATGAATTGTTTGCACCAGCCCGCTGCCTGGGTGCCCTGCCCACTCCTTACTCCCAGGACTGGGCTTCCTCAGGCCCAGACCCAAGCCTGCTTCCTCAGCACAGCCTGGCTCAGGGCCTGCAGCTCTCAGGAGCTACTTTCTACTTGAGACCCCTGGGACATCTGTAGCCTGCTTGGGAGCTGACTGCCAGTATTTGCAACATAGTTTCAGCAGGACTTTTATTGCCTTTTCAGGCAAGCTATGTCAGAATTCCCCTTTAATAGGGCAGGGCAGCAAGAGTGACTTGCCGGACCATGTAAGGGCTGGGATGAGAGTTTTGAGCCAGCCTGGAAACATGCGCCACACCATAATTCTTGTGCTCATAAACATCCTTGAAAGATAAGCAGCAGCATATCCGCAAGTGCTTATTTCTGTAGGGGGACCTCCACGAGACAAGAAATCTTTCAACTGCAGACTGCTGGGCACCGCAGACCCTAAGTACAGCTAGACCAAGGGAGGCAAGGGATGGCACTGTCAGGTCACCATGAGGCTGCAGGAAGGGTGGGTGGGCTTCTTTACATCCAGCAAACTCAGGATGTAGGCTGGGGCCAGGGCTGTCTGGCTGTCAGGGGGACATGACAATGATAGTCACCAACTTCAGACCACTGCCACATGTCCAGCCATTAGGCTCTTGGGGTTTCTGCCCATTTTCTCTTTCTCCTGCCCAGTCCGAGTCCCTCCCCTGGGGGCTTGCCTGGGCCGCTGCCACTGCCACCGTCTCCCCACCAGCTTCCAGAGAACAGAGCATGCTAACAGCAAGGGGCAGAGGGGCAGAAACAAGGAAAGGCAAAGGACAAACAAGGCAGAAAGCCTAGGAATGCAACAAGCTTTTCCTAAGAATTTTATTTCTTAAAAATGGGGGAAGAATTCAAAGTATTAAAATAATCCTTTAATCTTTGTTTTGGAGGAAAAGGACAGGATGATAAAATAATTCATATAAAAATTTCAAGCATTATAGCTGTAGATATTTCTGCTTGGTGGGAACATCTTGACCCTGTCTGCGGCTCAGGATCCAACTGCATCACAGGTAGCGTGCCTCTCCTGCATGGGGACAGGCTGCGGCTGTGTGGAATGCTTTACCAAAGCCTCCAATGCACAGCAAGGGCCAGTGCTCCCACATGAAATAATTCGGTCCGTTTCTGCCCGTTGCTGGTGCGAATGCTAGGGAGAGCGGCCCCTCGTTTTACAGCCCAGCTTCCTAGTGCAGAGGACGATGTGTGGAAGGTGAAGCACTGACTTACGGAGACGATGCTGCTGGTATCAACCACAGGCCAAGGGACACTTTACCTTGCAGGAAGCAGCCACAATTATTCCTTTGCCTTTTATGAGGGAAAACTGCAGCTTTGTTTCTAGCACTGAAGGGAGCTGGACTGAGCAAAGCTAAGTCCCTATCCGAGGGAGTAATTTTCTTACTAAAAGAATGGAATGGAAAATGAATGTTAGCCAGCTCTGACAGTAACAAACTGAGCACTCCAGATTTGCAGAGTTAATTCTACAACCCCAAAGCATCTAGGTGTACTTTCCAACAGGCAGACCCTTCCAGGAAGTATAAAGAAAAGAGGTGACTTCTCCCCGGAGATCCTTAGGACTGGTACAACTGGGAAGACTTGTAACATCCCTGGGTTTCCTGGCACTTTTTAATTGGTGTTTCTCTGGGGAACAGGGAGGTTCTCGTGAAGATATTTTAAACTGCCATGTTCTGAGAAGTCTGAGACCACATGGTCTTGTCCTCGAAGCAGCCACTTAGTAGTAAGGAGTCCTTCAAGTCCTACTGGTCCCCTGGCATGGATTCGTGAGGTGCTGATTCCCACTTCGGCTCCTACAAAAAAGCATGTGCAATTCTCAGCTTCTGCTTCCCAACCTTTCACAGGCCCATGTTATTGCATTTTCTTCCCTGGGAACCTTCTTTCTCCCGTCAACTTCTGACCCACCCTCCTCAGGCCAGTTGGACTTCCACCACCCCACTAAGTGCATTCTCCAGTCGCTATGCACCACGGTGGACCCCTTTTACTGAAATGTGTTGGCCTCTGTACTTTATCCCCAATGTGTTCTGCCAGTCTAGAAAAACTGTCTCTGGAATCAGTTTAGCATTTGGATTGTGTACCATATTTGACACCTGGGCATGTTCTGAGGTGTACAGCAATGTTTAGCATGGAAGTTTCATCTCCCCAAATATTCCTGAAGTCCCAGAAGGGAAAGAATATATTGTTAGTGTCCTCTAGAAGTCTGAGTACATAAGCACTCATTAGATAGTTACTGAGGGTAAGACAAGTTATTGCTCCTTTCCTTTATTCCCTTATGTTCTCAGCTTAGACCCAGGAGACACCGGGTTTTCCTGGTTCTGATTTTATGCTTTACACTGTGTTCAGTGGAGGCAGGGCTTCCTCATTAATTACTACTTTACTGAATAGGTAGCGTGTACCAGGCACCATACCGGGCCCTGGGAATAAAGTGGTGAATAACAGATACAAGATTTTGTTTGTGAAGCTAAGACTCTGGTTGGTGGCCGAGGGAGGTGAGGACAGCTCAATGAATAGCCTGTGTGTTGGAGTGCAGCAAGGTGTGCTACGCAGGAATGGGCGGCACAGATACTCATTATCTAGGGTCATCAGGGAAAGCCTCCCTAAGAAGATGCCTTTTGGTTGGAACCCAAACTGTAAGAACAAGCTGGCTGGGGAGGAGCAGGGAGAGGTGCCGCAGGCAGAGACCTGAGAGAATGTACCTGGGGCAAGTGGCAGACAGCGTGGATCACTAGGACTGATTCTGGCTCAGAGTGCAGAGGCTACGGGACTCTGGGCACATTACCCTAACTTCTTTCATGTTTCAGTTCTTTTAATTGAAAAATGAGGAAAGCAACAGATTCCCTTTTGTAGGACTAAGTGAGATAAAGCCTACAATATGCTTAGCACAGTGGCAGACATATAGTAAATGCTTAATAAATATCTGTCACTGTCACTTATATAGTTCACAGAAATACAACTCAGCCAGAGTTTGGGCTTTTGCTCTAGACTTGTGCTAGAAACACAGAAAATCTCATCTGGATTTTCAGTTGAATTCTGGGGAAATTATCCCCTCAGAGTATGGAGCTATTTCTTTTTCAAGAACACAGGGAAAAAGATCAGTGCAAGTGATGTGATAATTACACCAAAACCTCAACATGATAGAAATGGGAACTAAAAATAAAGAATCTGATGGGTAAGAATAACCGAATAAAGTCCCCTCGGTAACCTTCAAAACCAGTGAGAACTACTTCTACAGGTATACCATCTATTCAAAAAGTTCTAGGGGATTAAAATGTTTTCAGTGCTTGAAATAAAGCTTTCAAATATTCAGAAAATGTATCATAAATGTGCTACTGGAGTTTTGTACAATGGTACCCCTGAAAACCAGAGATTCACTCGCTATAGAGGACTGAAGACTTCATAAATAATGGAAAGGAGGGAAAGGATATCTTTCCAAGGATTTTTATTTCAAAGTCTGCTGTACCTTGCACCTCTGATCACACCTGCTTTTGCTTGTTTTGGTGCTGGTAATTAAGCCAGGGCCTTGTGCATACGGAGTACGTTTTACCACTGGGTCCCACCCTGTTTGTTTTTATGCCAGTCCTCAGGCCCTGTACAGGTACCAACACTCTTTCTCATCCAACTTTGTGGTTCCCATCTCCGAGGCAATTTGACTGAGTCACTCTGAAGCAGTAAGGCTCAAAGGCCGTGCTCTGGAAGGACTGTGGCTCATGTGCCTCTCGCAGCCTGTAAGGGGCGGGAGCATCGAGCTCTGGCCTGCACACACTAGGGTCTGAGCCCTGGCTGTGCGGCATTAGGCAAATCGCTTTGCTTCTGTCTCAGTTTCCTCATCTATAAGAAAAGGAAACGAGCACCTAACTTCGTAACATGTCAAACGTCCGCAGCAACAGATGTCGCCATCTCAGATGGATGCCTACTAGTTTTCCAATTTCCCAACCTTGCCACAGGTCTGTTATCTTGATCACATATGTGACAGTAAAGGGAAGTATCAATCCCCAGACCACACAGTGATGTACACAGAACTCCTGCCTCCTCTGGCCAGTCTTACCAAGTCCAAAGCGGTAGCCATCAGAAAAACGTGTGCTGGCATTCCAGAACACGCAGGCGCTATCGACGTGCTGAAGGAAGAACTCTGCTGTTTTCTCTGCAGGGTAATGAAAGAGACAGTGAGTTAGGATGACCCTATGAAGAATGCCCATGTTTTGGCTACTCTTTGATGGCAGATCTGGGCAGGGGTCAGGCCCCAGAGAGCCTCCCCAGATATTCTTCTCAGGCATTGAACATGCAGGCTTGTGAAAGTTCTGAAAAGGGAGACAGACAACCAGTACCATCAGTCACAGTGGTGTGGACAGACTGGGTCGGAATCCATATCTGCCAGGAACTGTACCTCAGTGCTGCCTGGCTTGTCTACACTCCCAGCTGATGGGCTTTCCGGAGCCAGATGCTCTGGTTGGAACTGTAAGTCCATCCCCACTAGCTGTAAGACCTCGGGCAGGAGTTCGAACAACTGTGAGCCTGGGTGAAAGGGTGAACCTAGTGAAAGGGACGTGACCTAGCGCACAGGTGTGGCTAGGCTAAGTCAAGGTGGCACCTCAGAACACTCAGTCTGGTGCCTAAAGGGGTGTCACATGGCTTCCTTCACCACTGGGTCTCTGGGATCTGACGCCTGGAAGTGTCCCTCAATAGGCTGTATGTTGAACAAATTACTGCACGTACAGGGTTGGTTCTGTCCTTAACCTCTGGGGCCTTGGTTTCCTCACTGTAAAGTGGGTTTCTTTTTTACTGGTTGGTAGAACTGCAAGGATTAAATGAAAATGCCCACCTTGGATATACTGCCTTTAAAGCGGTGCTAATCATCCATCATCCTCCCTGCCCTCCCTCCCCAGTGGCCCTGTCTGCCAAAACTCACAGGGGAACCGATGTGGAAGCACTTGCCACACCACCCCAGGCAGCTGGCACAGCTATTGTCATTAGTTATACGTAAGACACCGCGATGAGTGCTCTTTGGTGCTGCCTTACTCTCGCCTCGCCACACCTGTGAGCTAGGTCACATCTTTCCCTTTCACCCAGGCTCAGAGTTGTTCGAGCTCCTGCCCAACGTCCTACAGCTAGAGGGGATGGACTTACAGTTCCAACCAGAGCATCTGGCTCCAGACAGCCTGTCAGCTGGGAGTGTGCACAAGCCGCACAGCATTTATCATCACTAGCACTATATTATCACTAGTTTATCCAGAATGTGTTCTCCTGCAGGCTCAGAGGGCAAGAGAAATAGAGGGCCCTGGAGACCAGAGTAGACAAGGCGGACACCATATGCTTGAAGCCCCACACTGACCGTTCTCTGTGACAATGACATCTGTGTGGGAGCTGCCATACTTATGGATGTGGTCAATGGCTTCCTGGACACTGTCCACCACTTCAATGCACAACTCCAGGTCCCCATACTCTGTTCGGAGGGACTTCACCTCTGAGGGACTGAAGGTCAGGTAGGAGGCAAACTTGGGGCCAGCATGAATTTTCACCTGGAACAGAGGAAGTCCAGGGAATACAACATAAAAATAACAAAATGAGCAGGATGAGCCTGTCTGATGTCAAGCCTACGTGACACTGTAACAGGATCTTGGTACACCATAGTCCCAAGTGGCTCCAAGGTCCAGAAGACTGAATGAGTCCCTGCCTTCCTGCCTCTCGTATGCTCTGCTTTGGAAGTGGCTGGCAGTCACTGGCCAGCAATGTGCCCTCACGAAAGCTACAGCAGAGACTGAAGCAGGAAGCCTTGCCTGGTAAGGGAATACAGGGCACCTGGTGGGCTACGCACAAATGCTCCCAACTTCTGACATTTTACTAAAATGAACACTGACTATAAAAATGTTATTCCTTATAATATTGAACCAAGGCACTGGACCCAGATGGAAACATATGTGTCTGCTCCCTGCACATTGGAGAACTCTAGGTTGGTTTTAGAAATAAGCTGTGCTTGAGTTTCTTTTAATATTACAAACGGCCACCAGGGATATAGCTCAGCGGCATAAGCACCTGCCTGGCAAGTGCAAGGTCATGAGTTTGATTCCCGGTATCAAAAAAAAAAAGAAATACTACAAACTGTGGTTGCCTGACAGATTTCCTGCTGCATCAGTCTCAGCTTCAAGCTCTTGCACTACTCCCATTTCTGATTAAAGGAATCTAAATCTCCTAGGCTGTCCCCTGAGGGACAAGCCACAAGTCTGATCCTACTTAGGCCATGTGCTCTGGCCCCATCCCAGGACAGGGTATACGCCTTGATTCCTTGGGGCCAAGCTCCTGCTCCTGCTCCTGCTCCTGCTCCTGCTCCTGCTCCAGTTATAACAAGCGATGCCTGTCTTGTCCGCATTGCTCTTGAGGTCCTACCGTGGTTTCCTAGCTAGGACTCTTTTCCTTTAGACTGGGATCCAAGCACATTCTCAGGGACTGGAACCTCGTTTCTGGTCAGTTTACTTCCTACAGAGAAATGTGCTGCATGAAGCATACACTGACTCATTTTGGTCTGAGGCCTTTCAAAGTGATCTATATTTTGATGGCTGAGGGTATAACGGGTTTGATCACATTAGGACTAGCAGGGCTCAGCTTTCCTGTCAGGTCTAAGTAGTGCCTGGCATCTACAGGTAGGTACCGCTCTATCAGATGGGCCACTAGTGTAAAGGATTCAAATATGCAATCTAACTCCCCTTTATACTGAAGGGCACATTATCGTTTTCAAAACAATTCTCTGGGACCATGCCACACTTGTAAGTAAACAGCCTTTTTTTCCCCAGGAGAAGGATGAAAGGAAGAGACGTGTCAGGGTCAAAGCAACCACAGCCAGTAGACATCTTTTCTATTGTTGCACTAGCTTATATAATTCTGAAAGAGCACTGTGACATCAGCTGTCAAAGCTGGAAAGGCATCCATGCAGGAAGTTTAACAGATTGTCCATTTCGCCTTGAGAGCTTCTACGACCTTCCAATCACAAATTCACGACATTTGTGCTTGAAATGCACTGGCTTGTGTTTAAACCTCAACAACATGGCTCAGCATAGTCCACAGAGGACACTGTGCAAATATCTGACCCCAAACATCACTGTACAGTACTAAGTACAATAATACTGGTAATTGGAGAAATCTGGGGGAAGGAGCAAATATGTATGTTTCTAATTTGAAAACGATTCTATACAATTTTTTCCAAATAAATCCAAAAAGGTAAAAGTGCTTGGAAACAAAAGCTTAAAACTCTGTTGCTTGAACAAAACACTGCCAGAACCTACTCAGTACTCTGCACACCCTACTAGCACAAAACACACGGCACTTTCTAATGCAGCTACCTGTGCATCAGTTTGGACCTCCCACTAGACTGCCAGAGGGCAGGGGTTGTATTTTACCTCTGTATTTAGCACAGCACTTTGTACGTAGTACATGCTCAAAACTATTGTTTCCAGAATTGCCTTCAGTGCTACGGCAGCTGCTCCTGGTCTAAGCCCAGACAGGGTGTACAGTAATCTCTTAGGTCCGAGGGTCAGTCTTACCTGCTCCACTCTCAGCATATCAATGATCTGGTCAAATACTGGCGTTCTCAGCAGGTCCCGGTGAATTAGTAAAGTCTCCAAAGCATTACAGGCAGCTGGATATTCACATTTAGAGTCTCTGACTGAAAAAGAACAAAGAAGTATTTCTATGCACATGATCCAAAGGCACGGATGATTTAACAATGATCTCATCCTTGTTACACAGGAGGCTCATCCAGCTCACCGAGTCTGGTGACCTTATCAACGCTGGCTGCTGAATCCACATACATGTGGCAGATCCCTTCACTGTGCCCCATCACCGGAATCCCCTTGGCTGCTTTCTGGATGTCTCTGACCAGCTGGGAAGATCCACGTGGAATGATCAGATCTATCATTTTGTCCAGGCGGCAAAGATCTTCAACTTCTTCTCTGGTATTCACCTGAACAGGGGGAAAATAAAGACATCTGGCAGTGTAACATATAGAAACAGCCAATTCCCATTTACAGACAAACGTCTGCATGTTGGTTCTGTAATCACAGCCTTGAAGGAGGGCTGGGTCTTGCTATGGAGTTTTGGTTCTCTAGGACGTCTGCTCACAACATTTATTCTGGGATACAGACTGGATTGACTATGAAATGCTTGTATTAGAAAACTGAGTATACGCATTTTGTTTCCATTCTTGAAACGGTCTTCTATCTGGTCATCCCACCTATGACACAGACATAAATGCACATGTGCCAGAATGTTCAAAGAAACTTTACTGAGTAGTTGCAAACTGGAAATGACTCAAATGTTGATCATGAGAAGGAAGTATAAACTGCATTATGTGCATATAAATGGAATACTAAACATGGCAATGAAAAAAGGAAAAACCAGCTAGATGCAACAGTGTAGATGAAAGTCATATAAATAGTACATGTTCAAAGACATATAAAAGTGCATTCTGGGTAAGTTCATCTATATAAAGTTCAAGAACAGGTAAAAATGAATGTAATGGAAGTCGAAAAAAGTGAGTAGCTTGTGCTAGGGGTAGGGCACAGTAATGGGGAAGGGCAGAAGGGAGCCTCTGGGATTTGGGGAACGCACTCTATTTTGTCATGGCTGGTGGTCACATGTGTGTATATGGACAAAGTCATTGTTGTTTATACAGGACCAATAGAGACTGCTATATGCATGTTACACAGCAAAAGGAAGGGAGAGAAAAGAGATGGAAAGGAGAGAGAAGGAACCCATCTAATATGAGATGTGCTATAGCTAGGATTTGAATCCCCAAAATCTGTGCTCCTTCGACCTGCTATGCTGCCAGAAGACAAACCCAGATTCTTATCCCTGAACGTGTGATACAGTAGGTCTACAGATATCTACCCAGCAGCCACTAGAATCCTCAGATGCTGGAGTGAGGGGGCCTTGATGGAAAGAGATGCAGATTTGAAGGCGGTCCAGGTTCAAATCTAAATTGTACCACAGATTACATAACTTTGAGTGAGTATCTCAGTCTGCTTTATCCCAATTTAGAAAATGGTCCTAACAACTAGTAGTATTTTCCTCTCATTATGATTAAACAAGGTAATGGAAAAAATGTGCCTGCTATACAATAGGCGCTGAATCAAATGTAGCTGGTATTACCAAACATCATTTGACAGCTGAAGAGAGTGAGAGAAAATAGTCAGTTAAAATAATGACCATAGGCGCTAAGCCAATATGGCACTGGCCACTGGAGGTCATACACTAAGCGCCACCCTTCTTCCTCTGAGTCAAATTACGACTTCCTACTGCCCTTTTTGTAATAGCCTGTTTCCTTTACCCACACTCCCACCCAATCCTGGTCCACCATGTCAGGCGATCTGCCTCCTAATCCCTCCCTCCAGCCTGGGCCGATCTAGCCCTCGGAAGTTCCACGTTTCTCTTCTCTTCCTACTGTGGTCTTCTCCGCACCCATAATAAAGGCATTTTATTTAGCTTAAAAAAATAAAATAAAATGATGACCATAAACAAGGAGTGGTGGGTTGTGCTTGTAATCTCAGCTATTTGAGAGGGGAGGAAGATCACAAATTCAAGCCCATTCCACCCTTTCCAGTTTAGCCACTGTGGGGAGCAGGGTGCTGAGCTGCATCTGTGGGGAACTGCTTGCTCCAAACGGGCAGCTGGGTGACTTAGTGACATCCCATCTCAAAATAAAAAATAAAAAATTCTGGGGTAGTAGCTCAGTGTGAAGACTCTAGGTTCAATCTCCAGTACCAAACAATAACAATGCACCCACCAAACCATAATAATAATAAGAGTGAAAACAGCATGATCTCATTCCTACAGAAGGCAGGATGGTTTATGACAAACTTCCTTAAAATGTAACTCATCTGACTTATCCTAAATCATTCTACCAATGAGGACAACCAAGGCTTAACACTATAGGTCTGAGACTTCCTACGACCCAAAGAATAAAGGTTTTCTCTTCCTCTTCCTTTCCTTCTGAGACATGGTCTTGGTACATAGTTCAGGCTGGCCTTGAACTCATGGTAATTCCCCTGCCTCAGCCTCTCGAGTGCTGGGATTACAGGTGTGTACCACTGTGCCCAGGTCTAATTGACATTCTTTGTGTGTTTCATAGGCATGGCCTTTCTAAGTTACTGGAGATCATTTGGCTCTGTAGAATGGCTTAATGTTCACAAGCTCATGGCACTCAATACCACACTGACCAAGTCTGCTTGTACAAACATCTTGGCTCCATATGGCCTAAGCTTTGCTTCAAAATCCCAAAGACCTGACCTGGCTTATTCATGGCGACCTACCAGCTGTACTGCCTCCTTCACTCCATGGATCGAGAGGGCCTCCTGGGTTAGGAGATGAAGAATCCGGTTGCTGTGTGCAGCCTCCTTCCCACCTTTGAGTAACAAGCCATTCCCAGTTGCAATAGCCAAGGCTGCCACCTGCAGATTGAACGGGAAAACAGTAGGCAAAAGGGAAAAGCAAGAACAATCATGTTAGCATTTATTGAGTACTTTATTTAAGGGTTATGCTGTTTTATCCCCCTTATACTTAAGCTCAGCGAGGTTGGTAACTCCCCAAGGCACACAGCATATAAATACAAGGAC
The DNA here is from genome assembly GCA_004027595.1 of Dinomys branickii. Classification (NCBI taxonomy): domain Eukaryota; kingdom Metazoa; phylum Chordata; class Mammalia; order Rodentia; family Dinomyidae; genus Dinomys; species Dinomys branickii. The sequence goes on along the minus strand of PVLD010003349.1, from coordinate 37,818 downwards.
TAGGATCCATATTGAGGTGCTTCACTCCACAGCCAATCCACCTGGACCTTAGGAACTGAACTATATGACTTCCTTACCATCATTAGCAGTGCAACTTGAGTTCAGTGGCCAGAAACACAGAGCCACTCTCTCCACTTTAGTCACTGGGGAGAACCCTGGAGTGGGCTAGAGCTCCGGCCAGCCCCAACAGTAACAGCAGAGACAGCTGGGAAAGGAGCGCTATTTGTGAGGTGGGTGAGCTGGGAGAAGGGTGAGCTACCCATTAAAGAGGAGTCAGTGAAGTGAGAGTAACCTGATCATCCTAAATCTGAAGAAAAGTTTTTTAAATGGGATGAATGGAAATCCTCCTGCTTTTGTAAGGCAGATAGAGATATTTTACCATAAAACCTTGCCTGTATTACTCTCCAAATTAGCAGTTGTTTTGTTTTTGTGGTACTAGGGATTGAATCCCAGGATCCAGCCTTAGCACTAAGATATACACACTTTATTATTCATTTATTTGTTTGTTTGTTTATTTATTTATTTATTTTGCACCAGGTTCTAAGTTGTTGAATTGACAGGGCTGGGCTCAAACTGTGTACCTGTACACCTCAGCCTCCCAAAGTGCTAGAATTATAGGTGTATGCCACTGCATCGAGCCTCAAATTAGTGGCTTTTAAAAATCCTTTTTTGATTGCTTATATTACTTATAGGTCCCTTATAAAAGTTCTGCAAACTTTCTCCAGATAAGTGCAGACACACAGCATTTTGCATCCATGTTTTTGCTCTGTGGATTCTGTGTTGCCATCCAGGGTTAAGGTCCCAAGGGAGGAGCCTCAGCTAAGGAGACTTACTCCTGGTGAGGGGACAGGTGGGTGGATGAGAAATGCCAGAGACACTTCACAAATGCATCTCAGAAACTCAGGACCCACTTTGACTAGCACAGGTGAGTTCTGCAGTCACCACTGGGCATTTCTACAAGACAGGCACGTGGGTGAGGGGCAGTGTGGCAGCGTCAGCTAGGGGCTGAGGACAGACCCCTGGGGGCTGGACCTCCCTTGACCAGCAAGCTGGCTTCAAGGTCTGTCAGGGAGTACCACCCAGAGGACAGCCCAGACCCCATGGTCCCTAATGCCTTCTACACAGAGGTGCTAGTTTTTGCTTGAAAACAGAATTTCCCTATGAGAATTTGGGGCTAATGGAAAGAAAGAACTGGTATCCTCTTACAGTCCAGTGAGAGTTTAACAAATGCTTTTTCAACACAAAAGCCCTTCAAATGGGCTGCTTTTCTAGTATCCATGAACTACTGAAGGTTCTTTTTCTAACAGATGTACCTACATGAAGCTCTCACTTGCAATGATACAAAGGGGTCTTTTTCACATGGGCAAGGCCAGTTCCTAGATGCGTAACTGCAGCAAACTATCAGGGACTTCTTTCAGAGAGGGAAGTGGACCATGAGCTAAGTAAGCTATTTAGAAATGATAATCAGATAGTAGGTTGATCTGGACTCCCTCTAGTAACAGGCTGATGCAATCACTGAAACAGGAATATTAACTTTTATGAGGTTTGGTTTCTTCTCTAAAACTTAACTACCACCTTTAGGATTAGTGTAAGCACCAAGAACATAAATTGTCTTGTGATGAACAACCTGACAGTAACAGCTCAAAAAATTATCTTTTTGGGTGAGAAAACGCAAGCCTCTTTCTTTCTCTCACATACCCATAGAATTATTTTGGGAAGATTTATTGCCAGTCCTAAAAATGCATGCTTTCTGCAACCTCAACACCAGCTACGGCAGCACCTTGCTCACTTACCTGGGGCAGACAGTCGGGGCGAGATTCAAAGATCACCAGTAGAACACCAATGGGAACAGTCACTTGCTCAAGCTCGAGGTTTTTAGCAATTCGGGTCCTGCGCACAACGCGCCCCACGCTGTCCTGCGAGGAAGCTGCGATCTGCCGCAGCCCGATGGCCAGGCTGTTCAGCTTAGATGTGGAGAGGCTTAAGCGCTTCAGCAGAGGGCCCGCAAGTCTCCCTGAGAAGGTGTGGAGAATGTGTTGATACAGCAGATCCGGGCGGGCTGCTGCCACCAACTTAAATTTCCTGATGTTTTACTGAACGTGTGACAGTGCACTAGGAGCAGACACTGAAACCCAGGGCTCTCAGGGCGAACCCCTGAGGGGCGGTTTGGGGTATATATGCACACGCTTTGTGCCGCCAATCTTGGTGCTAGAAATCTATCACCTTTATCATCAAGCCTTCAGATGACAAAGACTTGTACCACAGCATTTTACAAAAGTGGGAAAATGATTTTACTTGCGATTCAGAGTGGACTACAATGCTATTCTTATATATACCTCTGTGTATGGATATAGAAAGCTATCTAGGACACAGCTTGTGAAAAAACTATAAAATAGCACAAATAGGATACTGCTTATCAAATACTTTGATGTATGTGTGCACCAGGAAATGTCTGAAAGGCACCAAGAACAGTGATGATTTCTATCTTTTTGTGTTAATTTTTAAAAATGAGTGATTTTTACAACCAGAATAAAGACATATTCTCCTGAAATAAAAAGTTAAATTATTGTCATATACAAAATTTCTTTAAATAAAATATTTACATATGCATACATATTCATACACATACCACAAATCATTACTGTGGTAATATTGAAACGAGACTATGAAAAATTCCCCCTCCTTTTCCATAGTTTTACCACTAAGATAAAGATAATAAAGATTTCTACTTTAGAGGAGAGGAAGCAAACTTAAAAATTAAACATTCTACCAACCAATTTTAATATAAACATTAAATCAATAATTTCATTTACCTTGTCCCACAAGCCAAAAATTGAGTTTTAGTTACGGTGAATGTTACATTGTAGCTTTTACCTCATAAGCACATTTCTCATGTTGCAAATATTTGAATAACTACTACATACTCCATGGGGTTGAAACAATGTGCATAATGCACTTAGCAAACCTGAGTTACTACACAGTCATGCTATTTCTGGTTTTCCAGAGTGATAAGTAATCCTTTTCTAAGAACCTTTATACACAAGGCTCTTTTCTCCTCTTGGAGTATTTTCTGGGATGAATTCCCTGAGTTGAGATTACTGATCAAAGGGACCCAGGAGTTGTTTCTTAACCAACTGTGTGTTCTGTGTATTTCAAGAGAGAGTATTGGGATTAGAAGTCCAAGAATGCTTACTAGCTGTGTGACCCTGAACAAAAGCTTTAACTTCTGTGAGTCTGAATTCTTTTCACTTTAACTGAAAAGAACTGTATATTATCAAATATTTCTTCCACTTCTAAAAATCTACTTTATGACTTTCTACTACTACAAAAAATTCAAAAGGCTAGTGAACTACAGAGGAAGGTCTGGGACAACGCTCGAAAAGTACTAGAAATGAGAGAGGAACTACTGATGAGCCTGGTAACGTTTCTTTGGGGGGAGCATTGATCTGGATATTTAAGTAAAGGCATACTTACTCAAGAGAAAAAGGAAGTTAAAAGCTCACACGATCAGATCAACCTCTAATATCTCGGGGTAGAAAGGAAAGAAGAAAGGGAGAAGCAGCCAGAGCCTCTGACTCCACCTACGTACCTGTCTGCAATGTGAGTTCAACCCTCTCACTTCCGCTGTGGGAGCAACTCAAGGGCATTTCTGATGGCACCTAGTCATGGAACACTTCCCACTGGCTGACAAACTAAGAGACAGCCTCTCCAGGCTGCACAAACTCTCTCTACAATTCTTTTAGATGTACTGTCCACCTATGGTGGAATCTCAGGCCCATCACTGGCCCCGTGGCTTTGTAAGTGAAAACTTCTCTGAGTGTCACTTTCCTCTCTGTAAAATGGAGATGACAGCTAAAAGCTTCTTTAGACATATTATGCTGTGAAGATTCAATGCAATCCTATTAGCACAGGGGCTGGTAATACCGATAGGCCTTATGATGGTTAACTGCTACTAGCCAAATGACTAAAGCAATGGGGTATTCTGTCTTGTTTTGGGTCCTAAAATTGTTATAGTAGCCACAGCTTGTATGACCTGTAGGCGACAAGAAGAGCCCTACTGGGGTGGTATTAAGTATCTGGGGAAAAAACAACAAAAAAGTATCTGGGGAAGCGGGGGCAGTAATCTGAGTAGTTTTGAAAAACCCTAACTAGTACCAGCAGCTACTCATATCGATAACAATGATGCATAAATGTAATTTCCTCTCTTGCCTTATGTCTTGCCTTTAGGCAGATATAGAATCACTAGTAAAACAACAACAAAAAGAAATAAAGCAGAAACACTCCATGTGACTCTTTACCTTCTGCTTCTTCCAAGTCTTTTTTGTTCGCTAACAGGATCTCTTCCTGCTGGTCTGTCAGCAGGTCAGCCAGGTGATAGATGATTTCTGCTCTCTAGAAGGCAAACCGTTTGAAAACCAGATATGTTAACCCTAGAACACACCCCAGTTCTAACACCTAGTCTTCCAGAGTGTTGGAGCTGCTGCTAAGCCACTGTCACCACTGGCTGAAATCTCCTTACTTCTGTCATTCATTTCCCACAACTACTCCCTCAAATTTTAAAATCTCTTTCTTCTTTCTTTTCCTTCTCTTTTACAATTTCTAGTGACTGCAGTGAGCAAACCAAACCATGGCCCAGCTGTGAGGCAGGCAGCATGATCAATTACTCAATTTACCAATGAAAAAGTGGCCAGCATCACACATACACCTTGGATTAGCATCACACACACACCTTCCCAGATTTAATATGATTAGACAGCTTATTTCCCAGGTAAGTTTTTACATCTGGTTTTTATTTTTCTTGATTAGTTAATGAAGTCAATCAAAGAGGAAAAATAAGAGTCCTAGATGCTGAAAGAGACCCCAGTCCTTTCCCACTAGATGGGAATGCGGCAAAGAGGTGTGATGATTGAAGAAGTGGAAGGAAATGTTCTCAGAGACAAGCCAGGCTCCTTCTTCCCTTTCTCTGCTCACATTTTTAAATAAAAACACTAGTGCACATTATGGCTTGTGTCTGGATTCTGCCAAGGCCTCATGCAGTCATGGAGCAGGCTTCTAGAGTTTGCGATTGATCCATGGTCCAATGCTGGGATTATGGGTGTGAGGGCTAGGCCCACCCTGGGGCAGGCAGCCTGCAGACAATACAAGGGAGGGAAATAGGCTTGCACCCTCTCTCCTCCCTTTTTGCTCTTGCTGCTTTTGCTGTTTTCCACAGCCATAAACTGCTGCTCCTCTTCTACACCACCCTGCCTTGGAGCCAGCTGATTCCAGACTGAAACCTCCACAAACTGTAAGCTACAGAAACCTTCCCTTCCTTAATTTTGGGTGCTGGGTATTTTGTCTCAGCAACAAGATAAAAGTAATACAGTACATGTTGGCAGTAGATGATCTGGAATAGGCTTAAGAAGACATTTTCCTACATCTCCACAACCACTATGTGTCAGCATCAGCTAGACTTCCTGACTGAAACATCATAGTAGACTGGGTGTGGTGGCACACACCTATAATCCCAGCTACTTGGAAGACTGAGCAGGAGGATCAAAAGTTCAAGGCCAGTCTGGGCAACTGAGTGAGACCTAGTCTCACTCATACACACACACACACACACACACACACACACAAAGGTCTAGAGATGTAATTCAGCGCTAGAATGCTAGAATGCCCTGGCTTCAATCTCCAGTGTCAGAGGTAGAAGCAGGAGGGTGGAGTACTACTCTGACATAAAGAAGGGTCAACTTGAGTCACTTATAGGAAAATGGATGCACCTCGAGACCCTAATGTTAAGTGAAATAAATCAGACACACAATATTGCATGGTTTCTCCTATATGAGAAACTCAAAATATAAATAAAGAACAAAATAAAAGATAGACAATAGGAAATAGTAAGCTAAGTCTTCAGCATATGTAAAGGGAACCAAGAGATGAAGGGGAAAGGGAAATGAGAATTTAAAAAATAAGAGGGATGGTGATGTTTCATGTACATGTAGCAAGTTTCTACGAGGAATATGATCATTATGTACTACAAACACATACAACGTATATAATAGATTAGAACAGATGTATGAAGGGGTTCAAAAGCTGGAAGGAGGATGAAGTGTGGAGGGGACAAAAAAGGAGTTAGGGTGTGTCATGTACATGTACCAACTCATGAGGTATGTCATCATGATACACTACAGACATGTTCCATGGAAATAAAAGCTACTGTAGGTCTCAAACCTATATAGACAAGCAGGAATATAAAACAAAGAAAAAGAAACAAGGCAGTGCAAATCTGAAAGAGACTTGGAATTCAGATAACTCCATGGAATTCCATGGATGCTGAGAATAAAGGTGTCAGGGTCAGCAGCCTTCACAATTATACTATACCATACAGCCTGACTCGGTTTAAAAATGGTTAACAAAACTATCAATTGCTACCTGCTCAGGTTCCAATGTGGCCAACATCCTTCCCCCAGATCGAGCCATTTCTCCCTGTTGCTCAACAGTCGGGCCTGAAAGAATACATGCCAGCATCAGAACAAGGTCAAGTTGGCTCTTCCTGTCCCTGTATGTGCTCAGAAACACGACATGCAAAAGGAACACTTGGTGTCTCGGTGCACTTCTTTCTTATATGGGGTCACTCTGACCACTGAAACAGCAAAACAACTCACCAGAGTAACTCAGGAACACCAGAGTAAGCACAAGGACTTGTCTGTATTTCTGATGTAGACAATGTACTTTGTCTTTTAGAGTTCAGTTCCACTTTGGCTTTTATTTCCTCGTATGTTTGCATTTGAGTGTAGATTATAAAAAACTATCCTCTGTGAACACTTGAGAGAATATACTAACCATATCTTATACATCTCTGCATCTCTCATGCTTATTAGTGCCTAGCAACCAGCACTGGCAGAGTAAATATTTCTTGAAAAAACTGGAAGCTTACATTGTTTAACCTAGCAATTTCACAGAGTTAAGAGCCTTAACTTGGAAAGACAGAATTTTACCGAAGCAAAGTGAAATCTAATTGTTCAAACAGCTAAAACAATATTAGTTTTATAACATTAACACATGTACAGTCCCCAAGTGAGAGCTCAGACTTCTGTCTTGGGTGGGATGTCATTAGCTCCCATCGGCAGGTCTGCAGGCCTCAGGAAGAGCTACCTACCTGCAGGCTTCACTTCCGAAAAAAAAGTGCCGACTTTCTTCCCCTCCACGATGTCCGTGATGACGTGCCCCGACACCTTGGGGTGGGTTCCATTGGCAATAACCACGGAAGTTCCACCTTGTAAAGCCCAGAGGGCTGCTTTCACCTAATAGGACAGGTGAGATCCAAACAGGAGATTCAGACCTAGTTATCCACACTTCAGATGTGCAAAAAGATATAAAATAAAATTTAATATTAAGCAAATTAAGTAAATGCAGCGATGCTTTTAAGACCTCAGAAGCTCTGAAAAACCCATGTACTCCATGCCCTCTTTCCTGCCCGGCTCTGGTATGTTGTCTGAGGATGAACCAACTGTCCTTTGTTTTCAGCATGTTCTCCCAGACTGTCTGGCACAGGACTCCAAACGTCTGCATTTTGACTTGTTATGCCTCAACACAGCAGCAGCTCAGTGACCAGCTGGGGGTCTGACCAGAACCTGAGTGCACTTAGCTTTTGTAAATGGACTCTTGGCCTCATCTCTGCCATTGCTAGATATAATGCTGTACCTTAAGGGCATAACCTCTTAAAATGATTAACAGGAGAGATAATATGAAACTTGTATCAAGATATACTTGAACTGATAACAGAAGATTTATGAATCATAAAAATGATATAGGCTTTACCCTAGAGCAGTTTACAATATGAACATAGTTTATATAATATTAAAGAAAAAATACATACACAGATGCAAACATAGGTACACAATACCTATTCACTTATATACGTGCATATTTAAGTGTATGTGTCTATATCTCAACAATTAGCTAGCCGCCCAAGCAACAACAGAAGTACAAAAGTGAAAAGGACTGCTTTGGCTTTATAACTGCTAGAGTTAGAGCCCCCAGTGCTTACCTTGGCTTCCATGCCACCCATTCCCACTCTAGACTTGGTTCCAAATGTTACAGACTGCTGATCACCAGGATAAAATATATCAATGAGCTTTGCATCATCTGACCCTGGGGGGCTGTCAAAGAGGCCTAAAAAGTGGACAAGAGTCAGTAACACTGCTGTGATTGATGTATGTGTCCCCCAGACAACCCTTCCCAGGCACCTGCTACTAGCAGCAAAAACGACTTCATGCTTTAGTTATCCAGATGAATTCAATGTACCACCTAACCAGAAATGAGGACCAGGGCTCTATGGAGCCACACCACACTGAGATACAGCTCCCAGCAGACTCACCTGACATACCTTTATAACTGGGCTTAATAAATGAATGTTTCCCAGCCTTAGAGCCTGGCCACGTCCTTGGTGCAAAATTTATCAGCCCTGTCCAGAGTCTACTGCAGGTGTCCTCACCTGTGCCATTGCTACCTACCAGGCTATACCTCCAGCATGTAACTGACAACGCAGAGGGGTTACTGCAGAAATAGGGCATCAGCCATAGATTGTTTAACACAACTGTTTCCAAGCAGGGAGAAATGCAAAACAGGCACTCATTAACTCTCACTGTACCCTTTGAAATAGGCACTCATTTATACCCTTTATTTTATGAGTATTGTCACTGTGGAGGCTGGACAGAGTCAGCAGCAAAGCTCGTGACTCAGGATCCAGTCTGATTTATGACTATAAAGTACATGTCCCTTACATAACTGGGTGAAATAAAATAGTTACGTGAAATGTCACACAAATGCAACAATTTTACTTTGTAAACAAGTATGAGCTTTGAAAAGAGAAAAAAGGGTAAGAAGAGTCTGAAACAATGAAGTTAAATTAAAATCTAAAGGGGACACAGCTGGAGAGGTGCCGTCCATGGCAGGGGACTGGCTGGAGGACATTCTGGATGGTGATGGTTGTGATTTTAAGTCACGGCTTTTCCTATAACTTTACCCTTCATTGCTCTAGATCTTTAGTACCATCCATCCTGTTACAGATACAGCCTTTCTGCAAGACTGAGGAAATCAAGTGTCCAGAGCAGAACAAAGCAGTTCAAACTGTGAGCAGCAAGTACAGGAAAAGGAAGATTGGGGCGGGTATTTAGCTCAGTGGCACAGCACCTGCCTGGCAAGCATGAGGTCCTGAGTTCAATTCTTGGTTCCAAAAGAAGAAAAAAAGAAAACAACATTAACCTCTTACAGTTTCCATCCAGCTTGATTAGTACTCTACAGCCGTCTGTGGTTTCCAGTGGGTTCTTCCTGGAGGATACAGTGCTATGGGATGACAGCTTGGATTGAGAGGCTGTTTGGTTTCATATAATGGTGTAGGAAAGACAGGTTGATTCTAAGCTAACCAACCATCTTCCAAGAGGTTGAGAGGTCCCCACTGTTCTGGATTCTGCCTACTCCTGTTTTGCCCCTGCAGCGGCCTCCTACCCAACCAGGAGAGAATTTAAAATTCATACAGTGTTCTATGAATCAACAGTATAATTAATTAACCGTAAGAGCACAAGCCCGGTTATGGCCAATTTTGGTGTCTGAAGCTGCACTGAACAAGTAGTTTCAAACTGTTCACTAAATTTAGTTCAAATTGGTATACTGATCTTACAAACTCACATTGCCAGGCAGTATGAGAGAGACAGAAGAATGATTTTCCAACAGAAGAGACTCAGATTAGAAACCAGCCTTGGCCAACTACTTGCAGCAAGTAGACTCTAAATATAATATTAGCTGATCTGAACCTAATTTTAAATTACTTCATCTGTATAATTGAATTAATTTACCTACTTTGTAGGTTTGCTGCAAAGACTCAATAAATTGATATTTATGGAACACATAGTGCGCTATTCATACACGGTAGAAATTTAATGAAAACCTGCTGATTAGCCATATATGGTGGCTCACACTTACCCCAACTTAGCTATTCCTACCCTGAGACTTCAAATTACAGTGAATAAACACAATAGCATGATTTCTTACAGGTAAAGACACTGACATGTAGGTAGAACATATCTGAAGTTTGACAGAAGCAGAAAACACATGAACTCACCTGCGTCTGCTCCTGCCTCCATTAGGCAGTCACTTCCCTCACCTTATATAGCTGAGTATAAAGCAGAGAACAAACCCTGCCATGTTAACCTCACCGGGATGTACACTGGGAGACTTGGGACCCTGGAGGTTTTGTCAATTTAGGACACAACAAATATTATTCCTTATGGGTTAAACTGTGAAGTGGCAACAGATTCAAAACAGAGTCAAACTGAAGCCAAGAGGGTCCTTCCATGAGGAAGACGAAAGCAGAAAGGAACAGAGTAACGTATAAAATCAAGGTGGCTGTATAAGCCCAGGTTCTCTACAGTGCCTCTAAATAAGCTGTCCTCATGATTTACACTAAAACCTGAAAGTAACACAAACCACAATGATATCGTTTCTTATTCATCAGGATGGTTATAATAAAAAAATAGACAATACCCAAGCACTGGTAAGGATGCAGATAAATTAAATACCCCAAATACTGCTGGTGGGAATGTAAAATGTGCAGCTTCTGTGGGAAACAGTCTGTTAGTTCCTCAAAAGGTTTTTAAGTGTACAGATACTATGAAAACCAACAATTCTACATTTTTGCCCCAGTACTGGGGATCAAACCTAGAGCCCTGCATGTGTTAAGCACTTTACCACTGAATTACATCCCCCAGCCCAACAATTCTCCTCTCAGATGAAACACAAAAACATATTCACACAAAAACTTGCACATGAATGTTCATAACAGTACTATTGTAACAGCTCATAATCCACCAACTAATGAATGGGTAAAAAAAAATGCAGCCTATCCACAGAGCACAATATTATTTGTCAATAAAAAGAAATAAAGTACTGATACATACTGTGACATAGGTGAAGCTTGAAAGCATCATGCTATATGACAGAAGCTGGTCACGAAGGACCACATGCGGTGTTATTCCATTTATATAAAGTGTCAAGAACAGATAAATAAATCTATAGAATGAACTAGAAGTTGTTTAGGGCCAGAGACTTGCAGGGGAAGTGGGGAGTGACTGCTAATTGGTATGAGGTTTTTCCTTGAGGTGATAAAACTATTCTGCAGTTTTGACTGTGGTGGTGGTTGCACAACTGTGTGACTGAAGATCACTGAACTGTAAATTTTAAACAGGCGAACTGTGTGACATGTGACAATATTTACATGAAGCTGTTAAGAAAAATATGAAACTGAAAGCACCTGGAAATATTATTCTAGTACTCAAACTATCTTTATCAAACTACCAATTCTGAGTCATAAAAACCTGTTGTTAGACCATATATTGCTCAGAAAATAATGGTCCATAGGAAAAAAGGTCAGAAGAACTCAAACAAAAGGGAAACTTACACATGTAGAAAAAAAAAGACCTTATTTATACCTTCTACATCTGAAAGAACAATCAGGAGGTCGGTTTTCATTTCCACAGCCAGGCGGGCAGCCAGACTATCATTATCTTTAACACTAATAACCTGGAATATAGGAAAAATGTCTTGAGTGAGTAAAGTATGTGGTCCAAAAAAGGAATTCGCAGAAGCACCCAGCTAGGATCTGTTAGGCAAACTGAAAAACCCAAATATACAGATGACAGCTGTTTCAGGTCCCCTCTGCAAAATACAACGTCTCTTAGCAGGTCCTTCTTTCAGACATGCAGCCTCCCACTGAAATAGGCAAGCCATGCTCACAGCACCATCTAAGTCACCATAGCACCTCACCCTGCTGAAGGAAAGCCCCTGACTCCAGGAGGGCTCATGCAGCCACTGTTCTGTGATGCCAGATTTTCTCCTAATTTCTCCATCTTCCTCATGCCAAACTTCGTGTTAGTACATGCAGCACAGCACGAGTTAGTATTTCCAGGATGCTCAACCCTCAGGGATACTATACCCACATTTACCCCCTGGAGATCGCTGTTGGGCTCAGCTGGGGGGACGACAGCATCGTTTGTGTTGACAATGGGGACGATGTTCATTCGAAGTAGTTCGTGAAGAGTCCCATTAAGGTTCCGACGTTTCTGCTCATCATGGAAATCCAGGTTGGTCACCAAAATCTAAAAGGATCAAGTAGATTAAAAATGTAGCAGGGAAGAACATGATAAACTTCCTTGAAAAGGTATAAAGATGCTCAGAGTAGAGGAGTGTTAGTTACCTTCTTGTCACTGGCACAAAATACCTAATACCCACAACTCCAAGGAAGAGAGGTTACTTTGGCTCTTGGTTTCAGCGCATGGTTGGCTGACTCCAAAACAGAAACAGTATGGAAGGAGGGCCATGAAGAGGAGGCGGAGAGAGAGGGGAGGGGCCGGTGACAAGAATGCAGGCTTCCAGGTCTGACCTGGCTCCTCCTACCAGGCCCCACCTCCCAGGGGAGGAGGTCATCACAAGGTGTTCACAGTTAGAGGCAAAACTGGGTGTGGGAACCAGTAAATGGTTCTGCTTTCTTGCTTCAGTCAGACTGTTAGGCAATGTTTGGCAGAGAGAAAGGTGAATTCCATAGCAAGAAACTAAATGGTGGCAAACCTGAAGCTCAAGATTAAGTGTTTGAATGTAATCTCTGATGTTTAAGGATGTAGCTCCTTGCTATATAGGGCAGGAAAGTTTGGAAGCAGACCCCAAAGGAGGGTAACAGTCAAAGCAGGGACAGTTAAGGCCTACATCAAGACCTGGCTATGATAACTAACAAGAACACGGCAATGAAACAGCAGCTTCAATGATATATTAATGTAGATGAAGTGGTAACACGAGCGGGGGAAATAATTCACTTACTTTCTTGCTGAACACCTCTGAAACACCAGCCTGCACTAGCTGCTGAAATGGAGAATAAAAGTGTTGATGGTTTGGAAGAAGATGGAATGCAACATATTTTCAGAACGAAAGATTACGAATTCCTTTTCAAAAAGTTTGGGTTTGTGAAAAATAGGCCTGGGTCAAAGCTGAACATACAGATTCTAGTCATGTTGGGAAAAGATCAAACAATGAAAACAAACGTGTGTGGGAGAGGCAAGCAGAAGGTCTAAAGGTCCAGGGGAAATACTAAAACAGTTTTACAAACAAGGGGTGGAAATCTGATTGTGAAGGTAGAAGAGGATCTCAAAGAGAAAAATTTGTGGAGAGGAGCTATCTGCTGAGACAAACTGGTTTTGTTTCTATGAAGAAAAAAGAAATTGCTGTATTTGTTTAAGTCTTTAACCTGGGAAACAACTTGGAAATTCTCAAAACTCACTGATTGGGAAAGGAGAAAAGAAAGAGGCAAAAATGTATGTATGTATATATCTATATACATATGTGCAGGAGGGCTAACATGGTTCTACTATTGTATTATATCACTTAATGCTAAGGAATAATTGATGACGGGTCATTCGATCAATCTTGTATGTCTGTATGTGTTATCCGGAACACACACTTCGAAGATATCAATATGCAAAGCAGCAACTATTGGTTTTTTTTGGGTTTTTTTGTCTTTGGTTTTTTGTTTTTTGTGTTTTTCTGTTGTTGAGATGATTGTCTGACCAATTTTGCATGCCTGTATCTGTGTTCATGTATATACACTTTGAAGATATCAATAGGCAAAGCAACAACCATTGTTGAGTCCATGTCACCTTGTCTGTAAATCAGTTTTGATTGTACTATTTCTTATGCTAATTTGTGTCTGTTTGTTAATATGTTTTTGTGCTTTTAAAAAAGAAAAACTCACTGATAGTAATGGTCCTCTTTATAGGTCTTCTGAAGAAAACAAGGAACTGCAGCACAAGGTGCAAAGAGAAAAGACTGATTAGAGCATGTGGAGTGGTGGTGGGGCGTAAGTGTGAGACGAGGTCCAGGGATTGGTGCTTGTTGGGAACTGGCTCGTGTTGAGTATTAGCACAAATAATGGCTAATGTGCATTGACTTTTAACGCTACCATCATTTCAAACTAACACTCAGAAAGCATCTTAGGAAAATATCAAAACGTAACTCCAGGAGCTATGTTCCTCGCCTGGCTCTAGGCACTTTAAAAAATTAAAAACTAAGCCAGGCACAGCAGTGAACACCTGGTCTCAGCTACTGGAGAGGCTGAGGTAGAAGGATCATTTGAGACTGTAGGTGTTTGACACCAACCTGGAAAACACAATGAGATCCCCATCTCAAAACAAATAATTAACAACTACATAATATTAAAAATAAAGATTAAAGTGCTCATTGGGCTGGAAGAGAGAGATAAAGAAGGATGGCAGAAATCAATATTTCTTTGGATATATAAGAACAGAAAAAACATCCAAGACCATGCCCATAATCAACAAAGAGATAAAGTCCATGCCTATTTAAGTCACTTACTCATGTCACTCTGGTGTATCAGTTCATCACTGTGGACAACTATGAAAATGATGAAGAATCAGAAAAAGCAATAAAAATGAAGACACAAAACCTAAAATGAGTTATATATGATAGTATCATCTGTGTAAAATAATGTATGATCAGAGGCAGCAAGGAATTTGAAAATAATAACTTATGGAGTTATATTTTTTCTAGTTGCACTATGAAGTGATTATTGGTATGTAGCTATACATCTGATTAAAACATTCAGAAAATTTAGATAAAAATGAAGTAATGTAGAGACAATGTTGTAGGACATTCAGAGTAACCTCTAAAAATTTGTTAAAGACTAGAACCATATCTAACTTGTTTACATAATATGCCCATAGATGGCCTACTACACCATGAGTAATCAATAAATATTTACCAAGTGACTAAAGAGCCAACCACCTGCAATGCTTAACAGACATCTACTACGAAAGGCAGCCAGGTACAAAGAGAAGCAACCCACTTGAAGTTAAGGAGACCAGTGAAATAACATCTAACTTTTCTGTGTTCAGAAGTATCCACATCTCACTAGCAAATTAGTACATCTCATCAGCAAAGAAATACACAGACTGAAAGTAAAAGGATGGAAAGTGATAGCCCATGCAAATTAAATTCAAAAGCAAGCAGAAGTAGGTATGCTTATATCTGACAAAGGTATACTGATATCAAGCCAAAACTAGAAGAGACAAAGAAGTTCACAACATCCTGGTTAGAGGTACAATCCACAAAGAAGTTGTAGCAGTTCTACATACATTCTGGACCTCAGTGCCCAATTTCATAAAAGAAACACTACTTGACGCAAAGAGACAGATCCCAAAGTAGTAACAGTGGATGATTTAAGTGATAAGTCACCCAACTGCTCCAAAGCTCCCTCTGCTCTTTGCAAGAGAAAAAAATGGCCTCAACCTAGTCTTCCTCCTTCGGTCTCCTCCTCCCAGAACAGGTCAGACCGTGAAGGCCACCCCTTACCCTTATCTTGTTAACCTCCCTAGATGGGCCAGACTGCTAAGGCCACAAGGACCAGATGTTCTGCCAGTGAGCTACAATGGCTGTTCCAGGCCGTAAACACACTCCCCAGAAAAAAAGCATTAAAACCTCCATGCTTTGCACAGCTCACAGCTGCCCCACCTGCTGGGCAGCCCTGCCCCTCGCTCCTCCACTATAATAAAAATCCTCGTGTCAGACGGTCTGGTTTGGTTTGTGTGGGTCATGGCAGCCTAGATCTGGTCAATTGTCTGATCATTAAATACTCCACTCTCCACCCTGAGAGTTCATCCAAACAAACAAAAAAATCAATAAACATCAGAGTTAAACTGTACCATAGATCAAATAGATTAAATCAACATCTATGAATATTTCATTTAACAATTGCAGAATACATATTATTTTCAGGAGTTCATGAAACTTTTTCTAAAATAGGTCATATTTTAAATCTTAACAAATATAAAAAAACAAATAATTTCTTGCATCTTGTAAGGTCACAATGGAATGAAGCTAGAAATCAACAGCAAGAGAAAACACAAAAACTACATAAACACATGGCAATTAAACAACTTACTTTTGAGTAATCCATGGGTTGTTGAATGAATTAAACAGTAAATTTAAAAATTTCTAGAATCCAATAAAAATGGAAGGACAACATAGTAGAATCTGTGGGATACAGCAGGGAGGGCCTAGATAAAAAATCAGAGTTCTCAAATAACCTCAAGGTCTTAGAAAAAACACATACAGACCAAATCCAAACCCAAGCCCAAGAGAAGGAAATAAATAATAAAGATCAGGGCTGAAATTAATGAAACAGATTAAAAGCAAAACAAAAAGCCCACAAAAGTACACTGAAACTAAAAGTTGGTTCTCTGACAAGATAAACATTGATAACCTAACCAAAGACTTACCCAAATAAAATTAGAGACAAAAAATGACACATTAAAACAGACACCAAGAAATACAGAGGATCATTAGGGACTATTTTGAAAACGTATATACTAAAAAATTGAAAAATCTAGAAAAATGTATAATTTCTAGACATTATGACCTACCCAAACTGAACTGAAATGTATTAGAAATCTAAACAGATCGTAAACAATAAGACTGAAGCAGCAATAAAATGTAAATTTTATAATACTTTTAAAGAACTAACATCAATGCTCTTCAAACTATTCTAGAAAACAAACAGAGAAAGAACACTTTAAAACTCATTCTACTGGGTCAATATCACACTGATACCAAAACTGGAAAAGGACACAACAACAAAACCATACACCAGACCCTTGATGAATAAAAGTACAAACATCCTTAATAAAAAACTTGCTGACTTCAACAACACATTAAAAAGACCACAAGCCATGATTAAGTTGCTTTCATTCCAGGAATACATGGATAGTTCAGCATATTCAAACCACTAAATATAATACATCACATAAGTAGAAGGAAGGATAAAAATCACATTAACTCCTCAACTGATACAGAAAAGGCCTGAACAAAACTCAAACTTCCTTCATGATAAAAGCCCTGAAGGAACCAGAAATCAAATCATACTTCAACATTACAAAGGCTGTATATGACAAACAGATAGCTTCACTGAATGCGGAATAACTAAAATAATTTCCTCTAATGTGAGGAGTGGGGCAAAGATGTCTATCTACTTTCCTCATTCCTACTCAGTATTGGAATATTAGTCAGAATAGGTAAGAGAAAGAAATAAAAGGAATACCAATAAGAAAGGAAGAAATCAAATTATATCTTATATGCAGATTGCACTATATAATCCCATACTTGGAAAACCCTAAAGACTCCAAGAGACATTTAGATCTACGCAGCAAAGTAGCAAGATACTAAATAAACATTTAAGAGTCAACAGCTTTTCTGTATATCAATAATGAACTTGGTGAAAATGAACTCAGGAAAAGCTTTCAATTATAGAATCAACCTAATCAAGAAGGTGAAAGACCTACACAGTGAAAATTACAGAATATTGAAGAAAAAAACCTGAAGGTACTTGAAGATGGAAAGACCTCTCACATTCATAGACTAGAAGTATTAACAGTGTTAAAATGGCTGCATTACCAAAAATGATTCAAAGATTCAATATAATCTACATCAAAACACCAATGACATTTGTCACAGAATTAGAAATAACAACCCTAAAATTCACATGAAAACACAGACGACCCAGAAGAGTCAAAGCAATCCTGAGCCAAAAGAGTGGTGCTACAGGTTATCACAATATCCAACTTCAAAATATTCCCCAGAGCCACAGTAACAAAAGCAGCACAGCACTGGCATGAAAGCAGACCCATAGGCAAATGGAATTAAATAAAGGACACAAAAACCCACTGATAGAAAGGTATAGCCATCTGATTCTTGACAAAAGGGCCCAAATCACACAGTGGAGAAAGGACAGCTTTTAAAAAATGGTGTTGGGAAACTGGGTGTCCACATGCAGAAGAGTGAAAGTAGATCCCTATCTCTTACCCTGTACAGAAATGAACTCAGAAAAGATCAAAGACTTACACATAAGACTTTAAACACTGAAACTATTTGGAAAACATGGGAAAACATTTGAAAATACAGATACCAGCGATGACGTCCTCAACAGGACACCCATAGCTCAAGAAATAATAGCAAGGATCGATAAATGCGATTGCATCAGCAAAGAAAACAGAACAGATAGTCTACAGAATGAGAGAAAAACCCTTGCCAGCTACTGTTCTGACAGAATACGCAGAACATATAAGAAATTTTAAAAACTCCAAAAGAATAAATAGTTCAATCAATAGACAAACTGCATAGATAATTCTCAAAAGAAAAAATAGACATGGCCAATAGATGCATAAAATGCATCTCTATCAACCATCAGGGAAATAAAACTTTATCAGATACCATCTCACTCCAGTCAGAATGGTTATCCTCAAGAATATAAAAAACAGTAAGTACAGGTGAGAATGTAAGGAAAAAGAAATCCTTATACACTACTGGTAGGAACATAACCCAATAGAGACACTGTGGAAATCAGCATGGAGGTTTCTCAAAAAACTAAATGCAGAACTACCACACATGTGATCCAGTTTTACCAGTCCTTGGTATACACCCAAAAGAAAGACTGCATACTACAGAAATACCTGCACATGCATGTTTATTGTGGCACGATTCCCAATAGCCAAGATATGAAAGCAATCTAGGTGCCTGTCAAGAGATGAATAAAGAAAATGTGGCACATATAAAGCATATGATTGAAGTATTGTTAACTTTTTACTTCTTCCTAAGGGTCTTACTATATTCCAAACTCACCTTGCGTTTGCTACACAGCCCAGGCTGGCCTTGAACTCTTAATCCTCTTGCCTCAGCTGGGATTATGGGGATACAGCATTATGCATGGCGAATGTTTAAATTTTTAAGCTTTACTACAAAGACACACTGCCATTAATCTCCCTCAGAATACTATTGCTCACTTCAAATACACTTATCGCATTACTCTTGCCACTTTCTGATGCAGTTCTCAAAGTCCTTTCATGAGTATCTTTAGTTGTGCTGTAGTTGCTGTCTTGATGTTCTGAAGTCATTCAAAACATTTACTTTTTACGGTCATTTTAACTTTGGGGAGGAACTGGAAGTCTCATGGTGCCAGACCTGGTGAACAGGGTAGATTAGGACACACTGTAATGTTTCTATGAACCTATCTTTCTGTTAGATGACACTTGGAAGCAACATTTATCACATTTTGAGCACACCTTGTAAAAACACTCATAAAAGAGGGCTCCAGAACTATTTCAGAAAGTGACAGGCATGATGGGATCAGTTTTCAAAGCAAGGCAAGATTTTTGAGGGAGATTAATAGAAATGTGTCTTTCACTATAATAAAGTTTCTATTATACTATCCTAAATACTTGTCATAGATTTTCTCATTGAGCCCCTCCAAAACTCTTTTTTACTTTTAAGTGACATTTTTTTAAATTTTAAAAATAAAAGAAGGAAAACATATTAACAGACATCCATATACAAAATAGCATAAGAACAACACAAACAATACAGAGTTACAGACAAAGTGGTAGGAAATTAACAACGGTTGTTGTATTACTTATTGATATTGTCAAAGTGGTTTCTCAGGAAAACAGAGACATGCAATATTCATCAAACAAGTAATCATCAACTGTTCCTTACAGTAAAGCAATAGAAGTCAGTAGTACAGATGTTAGCTATCCTGTATATACATACATACATAATTTCCCCTTCTTTCCCCACACCCTAGTTGCCCTTTACTTTTGAGCATTTTCCTTTCGTTTCACAATGTCTATCATACCTCCTAGTTTTTATTCACTCTTTCAGGTTCTTATACTAGTGAGACAATACATTGCTTATACATGCAGGTCTGATTTATTTCACTGATGAGTATGGTCTCTAGTTGTGACCATTTACCTATAAAAGTCCCAAGTTTATTTTTCTTTATAGCTGAGTAATATTCCATTATATAAAAGTACAATTTTTTTATCCAATCCTCAGTGGATGGACATTTGGGTCCTTTCACAATTTAGCAATGACAAATTGTGCTGCTATGAACATGGGTGCACATATATCACTGTGATACAATGTTTTCAGATCTTCTGGGAAAATACCCAGAAGAGGAAGAGCTGGGTTGAATGGGACCTCTAGACCTAGTTTGCTGAGGAATCTCCAAACTGATTTCCACAGTGGTTTCACCAGTCTGCATTTCTACCAGCAGTGGAGAAGAGTGCCTATTTTTCTTTTTTTTTTTTGTTCTGGTACCGGAGATCGAACTCAGGACCTTGCACTTGCCAGGCAAGTGCTTATGCCACTGAGCTATACCCCCAGCCCCGAGTGCCTATTTTTCCACAGCCTCACCAGCATTTGTTATGGGTAGATTTCTTAATGCTAGCCATTCTTACTGTGGTGAGATGAAATCTCAATGTTGTTTTAATTTGCATTTCTTAAATGACTAATAATGTTGAACATTTTCTCATGCATTTATTTGCCATTTGTATTTTTATGAGAACTGTGTATTCATCTAAGCTGCCCACTTTTGGATTGGGTCTTTCAATTTGGAGGGGCTGATGTTTTTAAATTCTTTATGTTTTAGATAGAAGTCCTTTGTCTAAGGGACAGTCAAAAAAATTTTTTTCCCCAATTTGTGGGTTTTCTTCTTACTCTGCTATTTCTTTAGATGTGTAGAAACTTTTCAGTAGGATGAGATCCCAGTTGTTGATTCTTTGAAGTATTTCACGGGCAGTTTGGTTTTTGTTCATGAACTCTCTGTCTACCCCAATGTTTTCAAGCTTTTTACCTACTTTCTCTTCCAATAGATTTAGTATTTCTGTTATAATACTGAGATCGTTGACTTGAGTTTGGTGCACGGTGATAGATTTGGGTCTATTTTTAGTCTTTGGCAGGTGGCAAACCAATATTTTCAGCACCAGTTATTAAAGAGGCTATCATTCTTCCAGTGAGTGTGTTTGGCCCCTTTGTCAAAGATTAGGTGGCTGAGTGTGTTTGTGGTTGTGCCTGTGTCTTCTAGTCTGTTTCACTGATCTTCTGGTCTGTTTTTTAATCAGTACCATGTTCATTTTATTACACTAGCTTTGTAGTATAATTTCAGCTCAGGGAACATAATTCCACCTGACTTGTCCCAGTTGCCCAGGATTGCTTCGGTATTCTGGGTCTCTTCTGCTTCCAGATGAATTTAAGGAATGTTTTCTCTAGATCTGTGAGGTATGCTGAAGGTAGTTTAATGAGAACTGCATTGAATCTGTACAAGAATTTTGGTAGTATGGCCGTTTTCACAATGTTGGTTCTTCCTATCCATGAGCAAGGAATATTTTTCCATTTATGGAAATCCTCTGATCTTTTTTTTTCAGAGTACTGTAGTCTTCATTGAATAGATCTTTTACTTCTTTTGTTAGATTGATTCCTAAATATTTCAATTTCTTGGATGTTACTGTGAAATGTAAGATTTCCTTAATTCCTCTCTGTTGTTTGTGTATAGGAATGCTATTAATTTTTGGGTGTTGACTTTGTATCTAGCTACACTGTTGAATTTGTTGATTAATTCAAAGAGTCTACTTGTGGAATTTTTGGGGTCTTCCATGTAAAGTATCATGCCATCTACAAATAGTGATAGTTTTACTTCTTCCTTTCCTATCCTTATTCCTGTTATTCCTCTCTCTTGTCTAATTGCTCTGGCTAAGGCTTCCAGAGCTATGGTGAACAGGAGTGGTGGCAATGGACATCCCTGACTTGTTCCTGATTTTAAAGTAAAAGCTTTCAGTTTTTGTTCACTTAGTATGATGTTGGCTATTCGTTTGTCATAGATGGTCTTGATCAGGTTGAGATAAAGACCATCTGTCTATTCCTATTTTCTGTAGAGTTTTTATCATGAATGCATTTTGGACTTTGTCAAAAACTTTTTCTGCCTTTATTGAGATCATGTGGTTTCTCTCTTTGGCTCTATTGATATGGTATATAACATTAATTGATTTGCAAATATTGAACCATCCCTGCCTTCCTGGAATGAACCCAACTTGGTTGTGGTATATGATTTTCTTGATTGTTGTCCACCCTTTGACTTTCAGTTTATGGATTTCCTTCTGAGTAAAATGTGTTTCCTGTATACAGCGTATGATTGGATTTTGTTTCTTAGTTCACTCTGTCAGTCTGTTTCTTTTGACTGGTGAATTGAGCCCATTTATATTTATGGTTATAACCAATATGTGTTGTTTTATCATTGTCATGTTATTTACTTGCTGTTGGTGTCTTTTTCTATCTGTTCATTTGCTTGCTCTGCTTGAGGGTTCCTTTCTATTGTTGTTCTTTAAATTGTGGTTATTTTTTTTCCTCTGGCTAAAATATCTTTTAGTACTCTTTGTAAGGATGGTTTGGCACTCATGAAATTCTTCAGTTGCTCTTTGTCATGGAAATGTTTTACTTCTCTATTAAACTTGAAGAATAGTTTGGCAGGATACATCAATCTCTTAGGACCTGTAATAATTTGCTCTAAGCTCATCTTGATTGGATGGTTTGTGTTGGGAAGTCTGCCATGATTCTGATGGGCTTTCCTTTATGGCTGATCTGTTTCTTTTCTCTAGCAGCTTTTAATACTCTGTCCTTTTGCTGGAGATCTGGGATCTTGACTATTATGTCTGGGTGTAGTTTTATTTTGGTTATGGTTAGCTGGAGTTCTGTATGCCTCATTTACTGTGTATCAGGTTCTGTTTCCATGCTTGGGAAATTTTCTGGTATTATCTCTGCAAATATTATGTCATTTGTGTTGCCTCCTGCTATTTCATTGACTCCTATTAGTCATACATTATTCCTCTTTCCCTCAGCTTGCAGCTGTTGAATTGAGTTTTCCTGGATACTTGTTGATTTTAAGAGATCCTTTCTTTCATGATCGCTAGCTGCCATGCTGTCTTCAAAATCTGAAATTCTATCTTTGGCTTCATTCAAGTCATTTTGGCAGCTTTCAATGGAAGCTTTGATTTCCTGGATGTCTCTCTGAATGTGGTTCATGCATTCTAATTCATTTGTATGTTTTTCATTTAACACTTCTGTCCACTGCCTATGTTCTTCTATTTTTTTTTATATGTTCCTTCTTTAGATGTGCTGAGCAGTTCTTTCATTATTATTGTCATTTCATTTTTTGCCTGAGCGATTATTTCTAATCTGATCTCTTATATGGCCTGTTGGAGTTGTTTCTTTACTTCCATTGCAATCATTTTAGCAATTTTAGATGTGTGTTTACCAAGTTCTCCTATGTCGATGTCTCCTGGACTTGTTCTGAGTGGGGTGGAGTTCTGGGATTGTGTTTTAGTCCTTCATTTTGTCATGTTTGATACCTGATGCAGAAAGCTCAGTCTCCCTCTTCCCTGGTAGCTCAGCAAAAGCCACTAATGTCCCTAGTTTTCCTGGTGGTCAGGCTTGTCCCTCAGTTTCTGCTGAGATGCACTGCTTAGTCTGGGGTTCTCCGGCAGATGGTGAAGTGTATCTAGTTCTCGTGGGTCTCACACGTGAACTGTGATGTCAGCTGATGGCAGATTGCCTGATCCAGCGATCCCTCGCAGTTCAGGACATGTGTATGACCCAGAATCAGGTTGCACTGGTGGCATAATCCCAGAACAGTGGTCCTGTGACCCCATGCAGTTCAGGCGACAGGCAAAACCCAGATATGAACTGCAGGGTCAACAGTTTGTGGACCACCTGATCTGTGTCTCCAGGCAGCTCAGTATATGCACAGGAGCTAGATGTAGGCCACACCAACAGCGATCACAGACTGCCTATATCTATGACCTCAAGGAGGTCAGGGTGCAAGTAAAGCCAAGACCTGAACTGCAGTGCCAGCAGCTCATGGAGCACCTGGTCCAGTATCTCACTCGGCACTGGGCATGCATATTGAGGGCCCACAGGTGAACTCTGGTGTGAGGAGTTCACGGGCCTTCTGAGTGAGGATCTCCTGTCTGTACCAGGTGCACAGAGGGCAGAGACTTAGACTGTAATGGCAGTGGGCTCATGGGTCACCTGCTCTGCTCCCAGGAAGTAGATGGGAAATACCTGGTTCTCTCAGCAGTGTACAGTTGGGAGCCTTGATGTCAGCGGGTTGCAGCCTGCCTGTTTCTGTGCCTCCGGTCAGTTCAGGACACACACAGGAGCCAGACATGGGCTGCACCAATAGTGATCACAGACTGCTTGTGTCTGTGACCTCCAGGAGGTCAGGGTGCAAGTAAAGCCCAGACCTGAACCGTGGTGCCAGCAGCTCGTGGAGCGTCTGCTCCAGTACCTCACTCGGCACACAGAGAGGGCCCACATGCGAACCCCGGTGAGAGCAGTTCACAGGCCTTGGGTGAGGATCTCCTGTCTGCACTGGGCACACAGAGGGTGGAGACTCAGACTATAACGGCAGCGGGGTTGTGGGTCACCCTCCCCCTACAAAACTCTTAAGTAGGCACTGACAGTATTTTTCAAATGAGGAAACTGAGACGCAGATTTAAAGGCTTTCTTCAGCTCTCCTAAGTAGAAAGCAGTGGAACAGACTGTATCCTGGCATCTTGCCTCTGAATCCTGCTCATAATCCTCTTGCTCCACCATAATCGCCCTCACAGGTTCCAAACCCTCTGCAAAGCCCAAACTCTTACCTGGGCAGCACAGATGCTGTACTGGGTAAACATTGCTTCATACAAGGCCATCAGCCCACTCTGTCCAGCAGCCGCACAGGCTCGCGCCTCTAAGACTGGAATTGCCTATAATATACCAATCAGACAAAGTACGGTTGGGAATGAAGGAAAGCAAAATCCAAGGATCCCTGTTCCGGGGTGGGGAAAACAGCACTCACCATCTCTTTCAGCTGGTTCTGCCCTGAGTGCAGGGCCTGCCGCACGCTTTGAGACAGAAGGATCTCATGGCGCAATCGCTGCTTGCCGAAGGCTACAGCTCCACTGGTCACCAGCATCATCTCTCGGCCCTGATTTTGGAGCACAGATACCTGGCATCGCGGAAGCACAAGGCACAAGTCACTGTCCTGCATCTGTTCTCCCTTCACAAGACACCCAGGCAGACTTTCTCACCTCTGGACCAATCTGACCCTGTCATTTGGGTCACTCATTTGGATATGCACTGCCCTGACCTAACTGTTCTAGGAATCCCGATACTGGCTCCCTCAGGAGCATAGATGAGAGTTCTGTTATGCCCCTTACAATCTAGTTTCTTACTATGATTTGAATGTGGCCCCCAAAAGCATATGCCAGGAACTTAACAGTGTTGAAAGCTGGGGTCTAATGGGAGGTGCTTAGGTCACAAGCACTGCACCATCACGCATGGGGTAATGTCCATTATAAAAAGTTTGAGGATGTGTGTTCTACTCTTTGTCCTTCCACTACGGGATGATGCAGCAGTAAGGCCTTCATCAGATGTGAACCCTTTCAACTTAGATTTTCTTGTAGAACTATGAGTCAAATCAGCTATCTAGTCTGCGGTATTGTTATAGCAGCATTGAATCAACTAAGATACTCTTTGATACATATTTGTTAAACTGGACTGACTTGATAGACTCAATATGGCAGACAGATTTGATAACTGCCTAATACAGAAGACATATGAAGATTCTATTAGGTTTCAGGCAAGCAGCTTCATAATAGCAAGTAAAGATGTTCTTAAAAAACTGAAAATATGATCATGGAGGATAGAGGTGTATTATAGCTAGAATGGAAAAGCTCTTGCTTCTCTCTGGGATATCTGAATGAGTGGTTTGACTCAAACCACCAAAGTAGAAAAAGAAAAGAAAAATTCAGTATTTACATCCATCCATGCAGTTACCCAGGGAACTTAAAAAATAGATGACTGAGCCACATCCCTGAGATATTTATCAAATGGTTGGGGCAGAAAGCCTAAGTATCTCCAGGCTCAGATGGTTGTAATTCACAGCCAGAACTGAGAGTCACTAAAACGTAGCTCCTTATCACTGAGAAGTATAAGGGCTGAGCTACATGGCATTTACTATACTCGACATCCCCTTTCCCACTCTGGTTTCTGCTTCCCTCTGCTACCTACACAAAGAAAGAGTGTTGTTCTCAGGTTGGATTAAAGCTATCACATATTATGATTACTTCCACAAGTTGATATGGTGGAACTAACAATTTAAAGACTCTATTTCAGCTCAGTAGAATCTTCCATCTTGGTAATTACCTGCTCCACAATAGATGCCAGGCGCCCCAATGCCAGGCCACACTCATCTCCTCGGGTTACCACAGCACTGCCGAGTTTCACTACAATCCTCTTGGCATGCTTCAGCTCACTGCGGTGGGCAAAGGACTTGCCATGGGCCCGACTGAGAGGTACTGTGATAAAGGGGATGTTGCTCCAAGAACGAACATGTCTGATGGCTGCATGCTTTCCACGATCTATAGCTCCCGAAGTCAAATGCAAGAAAGATACAGTATAATTTGTCAATAAAAAAGACACATGCATAATATTAACCAATTCAGCCCCCTCAAATGGCTTTATCATTATGAGATACGGTTTTGCCATGTAGTCCAGGCTGGCTGCAAACTCACAGCACTACTCCTGCCTCAGCCTCTTGAGTGCTTGAATTAAAGGCAGCCTTATTATTCTTAAGTGAGTGAAATCAATATTATCAAAACTGTATTTAGCATGTTCTTATCCTAGTAGTGTATGGAGTTTATGCCCATTACATAGGTTACATGCACACTCAAACACTGCTAAAGAGGAAACATGAAAGTCTTTTCCTGAAGACATGCTTGTAAACAGTATCAAAACCCTATGCTCAATCTTTTGATACAGCAATTCCATGTTGAGAAATTTATTCTAAAGAATAAGTTAGAGATGGGGAAAGGATTTATCACACAGTTGTTTATAAGAATGTTGTTTATGGTAGAAAAAATCAGACGCAGAGCAAACGTCCAGAAAAAAGGAGGAAGATTAACATTAGAATATTAATAGGAAAATGTTCATGTTAGTTTCAGATGTATGTCTAAATGTACAGAAAGAAGATGAATAAAACAAATCAAAACATTAACCTCTCTTGATGGAATTATGGGTGATTTTATTTTTCTTCTTTTTCTTTCTTGTATTTTCCAAGTTTATGCAGTATGTAGTACACTGTTTTTGCAATCAGAAAAATGTATGCTTTTAAAGAAACTGTTATAAAAAGGGGGAAATCTAGTTACCAAAAACATTAAAGAATAACTGGTATACATACTTTAAAAATCACAATTTTAAAAATCTGAATATTAGTAATGTTTGCAGAATATAATGTTTACATTCATTGTGGGCAGCTAATACATGTACATGATACATTTTAATTTTACTTTCCCTTATCCTCTCACAAAATCATAATTAATCCACTACAGCTTTTCTTTCTGACATGACAGCATGAATACAGATGTCCATGACAATGACAAGAGAAACCAGAAGGAAGCTGTTTGAAGGGAAAGCAATCCTGGAGACAGATACTTTCTATCCTTTGCAGATCTGTTCCCAACTAATCTGTTTCTGATTCTTTTTTCTGCAACTCTGTAAAAGATTTATAAGGAGAAAAAAATCTTAATTAAAAAGCTACAAAGACATCTGCACAAAGCCTAGGCTAAAAGAGTAAAATTCCCAATATCAAGCAAGGAACTCCACCACTTCTCAGCAGCTCAACGACTCCCAGCAGCTTGCCAAAGACCTTTCTCACAAACGAACAGATCCCTGGGCATACCACTACACTGCCCAGCTCTTCTTAGCTACACAAGAGCAGGTGACTTAAACTCTGGCTAACAAGGTGTGTGTGTGTGTGTGTGAATGTTTAAGGGATTTCCTTAAAAGAAGGTAAGTAACTTCTTCTTTCCTTCATTCATCCTACCTCTTAGAATACGAGTATAAGGCTAGAGCTCAAATATCCATTTTGGACTGTAGCACAAAATACCCCCCCCCTCACGTATACACATCTTTGTTAGTTGCTCAGGTAACAGTTCTGGTTATATTCCTATTACTTTTGTTTCTTAGAAATGGCTGGTCACTGTGGTGCATAGCTGGTCACTATGCATAATGTAAGAACCATTATGATGCATAATGTAAGAACCAATCAATGACAGCCAAGTACTGAGCCCTGTACTTCCTCTTGCAGACCTCATTAAAACCTCCCTCCCTGAGCCTTCAGGGCCTGACATTCTGAAGGATGATTGATTCCTTGTCGGTGCCCATCCAATAAATCTGCCTCCAAATCCTGGGTATCGTTTTGGTGTTTCTGGCTGCCACTGCAGGACCACAAGAAAACACATGAACTGTGAAATAGTACAAGGAGCACAGACCCCTGATGACTTCACAGGGCTGCTCTGGAAGCCCAGGGCTGTTTGCCTTCTTTAAGGCTCATAGCTTCTTTTCAGGAAAAGGGAAGAGAAATACATTGCTATCCTGCCTGAGCCATTGTTACTTCAGTTTCTCATAATATACATCTAACTGTAACTGACCAGAAGAATGAGTGCATGGCAGATGGGCAGGGTGAGGTCTAGGCAGGAGATCAGTAATTTGGGGGTACTGGGAGTGCGACAGAAAAAAGACCTTCCCCTAGCGAGACTCACTGACATAAAGAAGCAAGAAAAGACGAGATAGGTAATATAGGTTCTCGGCAGGAACAAACCACGTAATTCCTTGCAAAGAATTTTCTATGCATTATTCCAGGCAACTCAAATATTTGCTATTAAATAATTTTTCCGAACCACCAGATCACTGTGCTATAATTTTACCATTTCAGAGTAACTATCTTCATTTGAACTAGCCATTATTATCTTCTTTTATATTTATAAAGTTTTCAATTTCTCTGCCTCTTATCTCCTGGCCACAGACTCCTTACCTAACCATAATGTAATCATAATCTAGCATCTATCCTCCCTCTCTATGCTGCAACAATGGCAGGTGGAACAGACAACAGCTCATTCTCATGATCTAGGCCACTGTGTGTTCCTTTCCCCTGGCCTCTTTCAGAATAGAGTCCTTTCTTTCCTCCCTTAAATAACTAGTGTCTTAAATCTACTATGTTTCAGGTTTCTGGCACTACAACAAAGAACTGACCTTTTTTCTTAGTTACTTGAAACAAAATATCTGACACCCACAGTTGAAGGGGAAAAGGTTTATTTACTGTCACAGTTTGTAGTGGTTTCAGTTCATAATCAGTTGACTATAAGGTAAGGTGGCATAGCAGATAGGAATCATAAAGGAAAAACAGTTCATGCTGGGCAGAAGGCAACAAAGCAAGCAAGAGACAAGCCTTTTTGTGTCCCTTATTTGGATCCAGGCTACTGGGATTAGGATGGCGCCAAAATAATCAGTGGACTGCTTTAGTAATCACCCACCCTTAATCCTAGCATTGCATAATAAATCAACCCTATACTACAGATTCGGCCACCCCTAAAAAAGCCCCACTGATGACTGTGTGAAGCTTTGAGGGGACATCTAGACACAAGCTGTAACATCTTTTTTCACAACAGGGTTGCAGTCTAGCTCCTGACATACTGCTCAGTAAGGCATCATCTGGGCTAAAACTGTGGCTTTTGCACCCTTGCTGGATGCACAGGTTCACTGGTTCTGCTGGGGATGTCCCTAAAGGACTTGGTGTATTGCTGGGCTGCCTATCCTCATTAGACTAATGAATATGGGTACCCTGTCTTCAGGGATATTATGCTAAGCAAAATGTATACCCAAGCCTAAGCTTAAAAGTTGTACACATGACAGTTTGGTCCCAGTTACTTAACAGAAAGGTGACAGAGGGAGAGACCTACTCTACTGGGGTTTGGATTTGTGATCATCAGTAGTATTTGCAGAATTCAGAAGATCAGGTTTCACTAGGCCTTCTGGCCATTTGCCTCTCCTGTCGATTGCAGAGCATACTCTGACCTAGCAGGGTACAAGCCTGGGAAGGCAGCCTGATAGGGCACCTCAGGAGCACAGGTGGTGGGCAGCATGTCAGTCCAGGTGACCCAATGGCAGAGACCAATGAGAATCTAACAGCCAAGCCCACAGTCTGCATCAGCAGAGGACAGTAGCACAGCTTAGTCCCAGGCAGAGAAATGTCACTGTGGCTGCAGACCACTGAGTTACAGCAGAGTGGAGCTTAGAGGATTCAAGACCAGGTCACAACTATCAGCAACATTTCAAGCAGATAAAAACTCAGCCAAGTCCAGTGCATCCTAGCATCAAGGAAGCTTTGTGGGACACAGAGCATTTAGGGTTTTCTGCTGAACAACAGTTTACCCTCCAGATTGACATGTGGGACATTTTTTAGATTCTACAGTATATTTTTAAGGTTTGCCCTGAGAACTAAGAAGGCTTTTATCAGTTACGAAAATCCACAGCTTTTGGATGAATCATTGCTTCTTATTTTCTAAGGAACTTTTAGGCTGTAAGCCCTGAAAATGCTTCCCTAGCAGGCCCAGGGTGATATCAGGTACATACCCACCCATACATGTAGTACACTTTGGGTGGGAGGAGGACTATTCATATCCCTTAAATGTGTCATGGATAAAAGGCCACAGGATAAGAAGCCTTTACTACTTCATCAGAGTCTTCATGTTCAGCAGTCACTGAGACTGTTTTCTGGCCTCGAGAAGAATTCCTGACATAACTTCCCCCTCTCTTCTTGGTCTTCTACTGCCTAGGTTTTCCTCTATACACCTTTTAACTTACCTTTGTTATTTCTTTTCTGCTATTCTGGTCACCATTTTCAGTACACACAAGGCTCTGAACCCCAGAAAAATCTGGATTTAAACTAACCTAAAATTCTAGGAACAGACCAGATCATGCTTCCCTCTATACATGAGATTAAAAGAATAACAATATCAACAATAAAATAGTGAAATGAATACCGAATGTATACTAAGAGCTGTGCTAAGTGGTAATGTATAAGACTATCTTACACGTATAGCGCCGTGATTAAGACTGTAAAAATGATGGATATAGGCTCTGGAGCCTGATTAAATTAAAATCTCAACCCCTCTGCTTACTTGCTTCTACCTTATCTATCTCAGAAAACTACTACAGAGGAGAAAACAACTTATGCATCAACAGGCACTGAAACAAAGTAAACACTCGGTGTTAGCCGGCTTTACAAGAAAATAGTAGCTGCTACCATCACCATCACCTTCCTGAATTCTTATGAGTTAAGCCTCATGAGTTATTATTACGATCTCCATCTTATAAATAAGGAACCAGAGGCCCAGAGAAATTAAGGAACTTATCATCATTACCAGATCACAAAATATGGGCACAACATTCAGTAGTTTCTCCCATCAACAGGTGAAGTTTATTTTCCCAATCCTCGAATGTGGGCTAGCCTTGTGACTTGTTTTGACCAGAACAATGTAGCACAAAAACACAATATATTCTGAGCTTAACCCTTGAGAGGCCTTGTCATGTCCTTGCTTGCTCTCATTTCCTAGCAGGGGCCTCTGCTCCTAGTAATCAGCTCCAAGCCAGCCTGAGAGCCAGCAGAGACACAAAACCACTGTGAGCTGAGCCCAGCCCAAAATGCCGACCCGCACAATTGTGACTTAATAGTTGTCTTAAGTCACTAAGTTACTTAATTTGTAAGTAGTAGAGCCAGCTTTTAATTTCAGGGAGGCTGGTTCCAGATCATAGGCTTCTAATCTTTATAATTCTTTCTACATAAATGGGGAATAGATGTATTTCTGGGTAACAATAAGCAAGATAGGATTAGGTGATATCAAAGAAATACCTAACTCAAAACATCATAAATAGTGCCTCAACAAATGGTACCAGAACAATGGGATAGCCTTAGGACAAAAATTAAAGTTTGACCTAAATCTCACACCTGATAAAAAAATTAATCCCAAATGGATCATAAATTTAAATGCAAAATCATGAAACTTTTAGAAAAAAACATGAAAAAATGTGCAGGATATACAGCTATACACAGACATCTTAGATTTGATCCTAAACATACAACCCATAAAAAGAAAACCTGAAGCTGGGAGTGGTAGTCCAGGCTAATGCTTATAATCTATGCGGCTGAGGCAGGGGGATCTCAAGTTCCAGCCCAGCCTCAGTAATCCAGCAACTTAGGAAAACCCTATAAAAAATAAAAAATCTAGTGGATGGGATTGGGGATTTAGCTCAATGGTAAAACTTTTGTATAGCAAGTGTGAGGCCTTGGATTCAGACCAAAAAATTTAAAAAAGAAAGAAAACAAAGAAAAGGCAAAAAGTTCTAGAAATGTGGCTCAGTGTGAAGGCCCTCGGTTCAATCTCCAATACCAAAAAAACAAAAACAAAAAAAATATACACTGAATCTCATCAAAATTAAAGTTTTGCCTCTGTGAAAGACTGTTAAGAGAATGAAGTATCTTAGGGAGGAAATTCAATGTGACTTGGTGGGGTATGTTTCCAACCCATATATTTCACAAGGAGTAGTATTTATAAGGAAGAATTCTTCAAGATTCCACAGGAGAAAAACAAATTCACTTAAAAATGACCAAAAGATATGATCAGACCCTTCATTGAAGATGCATATATAGCAAATGTGTACGTGAAAATACATTTAGTGTTATTAGTCACTGGGAAAAACTTAAAGTCACGATATTGTATCATACATCAAAATGGGTAATGTAAAAAAGTAACAACACTGAGTACTGCTGAAGATGCAGAGTAAGTGGATTACCCACAGATTGCTGGTGGGTATGCAAAATAGTTATTACTCCGAAAAAACTTGCAGTTTCTTATAAAACTAAACATAAAATTATCATCAAAACCAACAACAGAAGTCTTAGGCATTTAATCCAGAAACAGGAAAACTATGTTCACACAAAATTCTGTAAAAAGTGTTCAAAACAGCCTTATTCATAATAGAAATAAAAAAGGTAAAAACCCAGATGTCCTTCAACAGGTGAACAGTTATACTAATTGTGGTGCACCTTTAACAATAAATACTATTCAGTAACAAAAACCAACTGATACAGCAAGTTCAATGAGTATCTAGAGCAATCACATTGAGCTTTTAAAAAAAAATCACATATTGTGTGATTCCATTTACATAACATTCTTAAAATGATAAAATTAGTAAAACTCTAGATTAGTTTTGGCCAGGGATTGAGAACAGAGAAAGTAATAAAAGATCCTGTAATAATTAAGATATTCCATATCTTGACTGTCTCAAGGTCAACATTCTGGTCACAACATTGGGTAAAATTGTCTTAGTTCAGAATCTAACTATTTTTACAAACAAGTAAAAACAATCTGTACAAACAGTCATTAGGGAAATAACTATAGGGAGTGCTTTCATAACAAGTACACACAGTAAAGAGGATCAAGATGGTGGAGTGGTAAGCAGCAGAGAAACAGCCTGAGAGTCGCCGTCCAGATGCTGAAATACAGCAACATGGAGAAAAAAGTAGGAGGACAGAAGTGAGACCCCTGAACCCAGGAAGGATCTGAGGTGCTAACAGAAGCTCACGGAGACTGTAAAGAGAGAAACTTCAATAAAGCAGCAGCAGGTAGCTGGTGACACCTTCTCTCTGAGACAGGACTCACTGTGTGAAAGGAGTGATTCAGACCTGTGGACACATGGCTACTGCTGGTGACCCCAGAGGCTTCCACAGAGAGGCAGCAGTGGAGGGGAGCAGTGGACAGGGAGAACTGCATTAGCTGGCAGATTACAGCAGGCTCAGTCAACACTCTTGATAGAGGGATTGGCTGGGAACCATTTTGGAGGGGCTGGCTGAACTGAGAACTCAGAGGGGCTATAGGCTCCATCTAGTGGCTCCCAGCTCTGCTGAGGCCCACAGAGGGTGTGCTGAGGGCTGCAGGCTGAATGAATCTGCTCTGGGCCAGAAGATGCAGGCCTGCTGACATTATCCACTACCTTGCCAAGAAGCTACTGCTGGCTTGTTGGGCTAAATCAATATGGATTGGGATTCTGTCTCCACATGTTGTCTACCAGTGCCAGCAGAGATAAAATCTGGGAGTGGGCTTTTTTTTTTCCTCTCTCGCTGTTCGCTTTTGTTGTGGTGGTGGTTTTGTTTTTCTTTTTTTCTCCCTTCTTTGATCTTGTTTTTATATGAGTGTGAAGGTGGTTTCTACCCTCTTTGTGGCTATGGTTCTGTTCTGTTCTTTTTATCTCTTCCTTGTCTCTTTCCCTCCAGTCTTCTGCACCAGTTTCCCAAAAATAGCATGATCCTCTTTTGCCGCCAGCCTTATTTCTAATCTCTTCTCCCACTTCTCTATCTTCTCCCTAACCCATTTTAAATTTTAACTCCTGAGGGCAAAATTGACATATTAATGACTTGCATACTGCATACAATTTTCTAGTTTGTTTTAGATTTTGTTATATAACCACAAAAGTATTTCATATGTAAATTAATGGTTAGCTCAGTTTGTCATATTCTAGGCTGTGTTTGATGCTATTACCATTCTTGATGGTACCACTATGGACAAAAGTGACATAACTGTTCTAAACAGCTGTTCTTCCTGATATACCAAGAGTGAGAATGACTGTGGGTCACAGAAAATACTGTTGCACAGTTCCAAAGGACCAAGGATTGGTCCAAACAGGCAGCAATTTCTCATGCCCAACAAATTTAAGAGGTAGGATCTTATAGCAGACTAAAAAGACCAAAAAACCAGCTATGCTTGGATGGTAATTTGGAGAAGTAATCATTTCTTAAGGGTTCTAAATACTAGCAATAAAGCAACTTGCCTTAGTGAATTTACTAACATCACTCCAGGAATTAAACTAAAAAAGAAAAAATGAGAAGGCACTTAAACAAGATGCAAGCCCAAACATCCAGTTCACCAAAGCCAAACCCAGGGGACAATGAGGTGGGACAATCCAAAAGCCACCCAACTGGCCTCTTTGAAGTGGAAACATCAATTAAATGAGGCTCTAGGAAAAAAAAAATCAAAGTAGATGCACTTTCTCAGATAACTGCAGAGATGGTGTTTAGAAAGAAAACCATGCTTAGTTATTCTAGACTAGATAAACAAAAAAATAGAGGAATTTAAGAAAATTAAGGAAGCTATGAACACTCAGCATAGGAAAGAAATGAAAATCATAAGGCAGATTCAAGCAGATATCTAGGAAAATAAAAATTCCGTTCAAAGTATCTGCAGCAGATTAAGCCAGTGTGAGGATAGGATCTCA
This sequence comes from Dinomys branickii, assembly GCA_004027595.1. Lineage (NCBI taxonomy): Eukaryota > Metazoa > Chordata > Mammalia > Rodentia > Dinomyidae > Dinomys > Dinomys branickii. The sequence goes on along the minus strand of PVLD010003349.1, from coordinate 2,742 downwards.
GATATAGAAGACAGGCTTGCTTAACAAGCATGAAAAAAAGGTTTCTTAAAAACAGCAAGGGACCATGAGAAATCAGTACAGAAGCTGCTAGACGGAGCAAAGAAGAGTTAACTTAAGATTGATTGGAGTCAATGAAAAAGCAGGAGATAGCCTAAATGACAGACAAAAACAAACAAACAAACAAACCCTTTTCACAGACGTAAGGGCAGAAAACTTCCCTGGCAGGAAAAAAAAATACAGTACATGAGGCACATAAAACTCCAATTAGCCATGATCAAAAAAATTTACAGCCAGGCACATCATAGTCAAGATTCCAGAAATTTAATACAAGAATAGAATCCTAAAAGCTGTTAGGGAAGAGAAACAAATCACCTACAAAGGAAAGCCCATCAGAATCACAGCTGACTTCATAACCCAAACCTTCAAGTCAAGGAGAGCTTGCAGTGAAGTATTTCAAGTTCTAAAGGGAAACAACCTTCAACCTAGACTGATGTACCATGCAAAACTATCTTTTAAAACTGATGGAGAAATAAGATACTCCACAACAAAGAACACCTGAGGAAATTTATGAACACCAAACCTGTTTTGAAGAACATTCTAGAAAGAGATAAAAAGGACTAAAACTCCATAAACCTCAACAGAAAGAAGCCACCAGGCAAGAGGTAAACAATTAAACACAGGGAGAGAAAAAAAGTGGGGGAACCAACTATAGGAAAATAATATGATAGGGATAAGTCAATACATACCCATCAATGCTAATAGTCTCAATACACCAATCAAAAGACACATACTAAAAGGCAATGGGGAGGTCTTCCGGGAAGATGGCGACCAGGTGAGCGGCAGAGGGAAACTCTCGCAGAGACCGATCCTTTGCGCGCAGGTGCCCAGTCTGCGGATGCGAAATTCCAACTGATCATGTTGCTCTCCGCGGCCTGAGCATTAAAGGGTCGGCTGGATAAGCCACGGCAAGAAGTGGGCGGATCCTGAGAGCTGGGCGCCCGAGGCGATCAGCGCTGCGCTTGGGCCGCAGCTTGGCTCAATCCGTGTACAGCCGAGAGAGCAATTGCGGGGGAACAGACCCTCCCAGCTCCTGAACCCGATTGGCTGGGAGGTGGCTGTAACCAGGATTTGTTGGAGGTGGCAGAGCAAACTCAGAGAACGTGCTCCTCCCGCAGACTGCGCCAATCTGGACAGCGGTCCAGGATCCCGCTCAGAGCCCCGCCCCCGCAGCCGGCGCCCCGCGAACTGTGGCAGCTGCGGTCAGCAGCTCCTGTGAGAAAGCCGAGGAGGCGGAAAAGTGCCAGGAAGCGCCAGAACCTCCTGCCGGCACGGATCTCGGAACGGGAAAGCCTAGTGAACACCGCAGCAGGATTTCTGAGTCGGAAAGAAGCTTGATCCAGGGAGATACATCTGAGCGGCATTCCTGTCTGCACAATTACAGGGTGAGTTGATTGGGCGACCTGACCAGTTTTTTCCAAGTCGGGAAGAAGCTCCGCCCAGTGAGGGACATCCAAGCATCTTTGCTGACTGCAGGATCCCCGGGTCGGAAGAGCTGGCTGGGCGCCCCGACGACGGGATTTGTGTGTGGGGGGGAGGAGCTCCACCCAGGGAGGAACACCTGAGTGGCCCCCTGCCTACAAGGTCCCTGGGGCAGAGAGCTGTTTATGCGCCCAGCCAGGTCTCTGGGTAGGGAGTAGAAGCGGAAATCTCAGCAGACAGCTTAAGGGACATTCTCCCAAAGAGAAGGAATCATTGGAGCAGCCTTTGCAGCAGACCTTTGCCTGCTGAACTGCCTGGGGAATTTATAGCTGCACATTTTGAATCTGATACCCAAAAATGGGAAAACAGAGGAACAAAACGCAGTCTCAAAACTCAACCCCACCCAGAACAAGTTTTGAATGTGAAGATACAGGGGAACCAGGAAATCACATACCTGCAAGTTATGAAACGACTGCATCCGAAATCAAACAACTCCAACAGGCCATAAAAGAGCTTAAAGCAGAAATAAGCCACATACCCGCAATGATTTCTCAGACAAAAAACGAGCTGAAAACAATGATGGAAGAAATGTTACGTGCACATAGAGAAGATATAGACAAAAGACTAGAAGAAAATAGGACACAAATGGAAACGTTACAAGAGCAATTTAGGAATGAATTACCAAGAATGAAACAGGTCCAAAGAGAATGCCAGGATTTAAAAACTTACACTGAAAGCTTGCAAAACCGCTTAAATGAAACCGAAGATAGAATTTCAGAACTTGAAGACAGCATGGCAGCTTATGAGCGTGAAAGGAAGAATCTCATGATATCATCAAATACACAAGTCAATCCAACAGATCCAAGATGAGGCAAAACGTAACAATATTCGAGTTATAGGAGTGTGTGAAACAGCAGGAGATCACACAAACGATATAAAAAAATACTTGCTGAAATAATAGCAGAAAATTTCCCAAACAAGGTAAAAGATACTGAAGTGCAGTTAATCGAGGCATATAGAACCCCAACGATCCATAACCCAAAGAAAAACACACACAGGCACACATAATAGTCAAGATCCCAGATATCCAGCAAAAGAACACAATATTAAAAGCTGCTAGAGAAATGAAACAGATCACCTATAAAGGAAAGCCCATCAGAATCACAGCAGACTTCTCAACGGAAACCATGAAATCAAGAAGAGCTTGGAGCGAGATATTACAGATTCTGAGACAAAACAACTTCCAACCCAGACTGATGTATC